>VUQR01035594.1:53910-87435 GCA_015108515.1 Hemichromis elongatus
TATGCAGGCAGATGAAGGAGACTACCATGGCAGATCCAGAGAAATTTCAAGAAACCAGTGAGGAGGTAAGGCACCTGGAGAATCCCAAATCATTTAGGTTCTGAAGTACTTTGCAGGGGAGATGCAGTTTTTAGGGTTGTTCCTGGTGACTAATTTACTAGTCGTTTAAACAAGAGAGAAAATTTAGCTATTCATCTACTTTAAAACAAAGAAAACTATTTTAAAAACTGGAGAAAAATTAGTGGACAGATTTCAACATTGGCTCAAAAAATATTGCATGTGTGTTTTAGGAAATACATGAACTTGGTATGAATATGTTCTGTACCACAGTGCAGTGTGGTTACTCGTGGGTTTAGTTGCACAATGATGTTCCAGTTTATTCTGACACAAACAATATTTATTTATTTTTAACGGGTGCTGAAAAACAGCATCTCAGCTGTCATCTTTTTACTTTCCACCCTAGCTCGTTACTTTCCTCCACAGAGATAGGGAGAGAGACAGAGGCATAGCTGAGTGGCCAGCAGCATCTTTGAAATGGCATCTGCTGTTGTACAGTAACAACATAATAATACATTTAACTGACAAGTGGTTTTAGCGCTAGCTACCAAGTGCAGCAGTGTTTAAACATCTAGTCAACTAGTCACAGGCATCCATAATAGTTAGATTTATTTTGGGCACTTTTTAAATTATTCTTAGTTTTTAAACATGTTAAATTTTACTGTAAGTATTTAGATTTTAGTTGTTGTTTTTGTTTTCTTTTTAAACAACAAAAAAAGGTCATTAGAGGGTTTATTTGGCCAGTTTCAAACTTGGTAGTATGTTAACCTTGGCTACTGTCATAGGAACAAACAACAAAGGTGTTTTCTCACTGTGGCTGATGTTTAAACCCCAAATGATTCCTTTGTTATAAAGGTGCTCATGCTTCTTCCATTACCCCTATTGGTACCTGCATACTACCTCTGGCACTACTGCTACTGCTGCACCTGTTCCACTGTCCCCAAGAATCCAGAGTTGACCACAGATAAGCCCCCAAGTCTGCACTACAGAGGGACACCCCTGGCAACAAAGGCTGCCTCGTTTTCACCAATATGGCTGACAGAAACTATTAATTGGACCAGAAGGTTTAAAAAAGGTGGCTAGTCAATGTTGCCTACGTCTTGCAGCCTGATTTTTACTAATCTAGCCCCACACCCTCGAGAGCACAAGGAAAGAAGCTTGCTCACCTAAGACAAGTTCAAGGTTGTTGTGAACAAGTTTAAAGTTGTTTTTTTTTTTAAATTATTGTCAAACTTAAAGACATTTTTATCTCATAACAATCAAAGAAAGTGAACATTGTGGATTGTGACCTGGAGAATGGTATGAAGGACATTTGGATTTTTTTGTGTATCTGCTACTTGGACACTTAAATTTTTTCTCAGGTACCTTAAAGCAAATATCTGGACTGCAAGATGGTGGGAATGTTTTCTCCTGAAGAAGGACTTGCCATTTGGGTCCCTTTTTAACAGCTTTCGCCAGAGTTTTGCTACTTTGTGACTGCTTCTTAAATACGGCTGAACTGTTAAGTCAAAATTATGGAGTTGTTACACGGTGACTGTTGACAGCATTCATTATCTGGTCTCAATTTAATTGGACTGATCACTTTCTTCTGCTGATATAAAAGTCTGCCACATCTTTAAAAGGACTAAGGCCTGAAGATGACTGCTCTGGCCAAGAACATTTCAAAGCCCAAACCCAAATGAACTATTGAGCCCAACCTACCAGCCAGCAAGATTTCAGATTTTCATCCAGCCACCACTGATTGGACCCTTGTTGCCTAAATACAGTACATGCAGTCGTGATTGGGCCAAATCCAAAACAGTAAGGATCAGGTGCCAGGGAATAAGTAGATGTTTACTCGGTGCTGTATTTCATAGCTTATTTTGAATGTGTTTAATTTTAATTCATATTCTTGTTAATCACTGGTGGAGAATGAGCTTTGGATTTTTAGTTGTGCCTCCTGCTGTTTAACACAAATATTTTTAAACCCATATTTGGTGATCTTGTGTCTTAGTTTACTAATAGCTAAAGTAGTTAAATATTGGGGTTTTTTTTAACTAGTTGAAGTTTTTCGACAAACATTTAAAAAATAAAACATTTTGGTGCTTAAATTGAAACATTAAAGTTTCCACTAGGTCGTTGTTTTTTGAGAAAACCAACTAAAGCAGTTTAATTTTTAAACGTAAGCGATGTTTTCAAGAATCTACAGGTGTAGAGCATAGAAAGTTAGGAGAACTCATCATAAACTATATTACAAACGCAACTTAGCTTGGTGCCATCAATAGACAACGAGTTTTAAGGCGAGCTGTCGTTCTCGGTTCCTCGTTACCCGCTTCTTGTTTTTATTCCAAATGCTTCTCCAACTTGACCATTTGTCTCATTCCATGGTGTTGGCCTCTCACCTCTCCCATGTATGTCCGGTTGTTTTTATCTTCCTATTTTTCAGAAATCAAAGGCCTTCTCAGCTCGTAAGATCTCTCTTAGCAGTGAGTACAACCTTTCACCTTGCTCCCTTCGTTGCCAACATGTTTTGCATGAAATATTTTTGATGCATTGATACTGTGAAGGTTTGAGAACACAGCAGCGTTAAAAAAATTCATAAATTATGTTACGCAACAGAATATATAATTCAGTAATAATTCAAAAGACTATTGTCTGTATATATTTCCTGTTGTTGTGTTGCATAAACATCGAGCATTGTATTGATTCCATTACTTCCCAGGCAGTAAATCATCCCCGGGCACCAGCAGTGCAGAGGGTGAGCAGGAGTCTGGGGCCGTGGCTGGTCGCAAGAGGAGGTGGGGCTCCAGCACAGCTGTCACTGCCAAGAAACCTTCCATCAGCATCACCACTGACTCACTCAAGGTATTTGCAGCGTAGTATAATTTGTTTTACATTGTAGTTGTCAGTAATTCTCACAGATGCATTGTAAACACTGTCTCATAGAAAGCGTAAACATCTCTTTTCCTCACGCTTTGCCCGTAGTCTCTGATCCCAGACATCAGGCCGTGTCTAGGACAGGAGGCAGTTGTTGACTTGCATCCAGAGGAAGCTGTCCTCTCTGGGGCTGATGATGAAGACAGGGAGCGTTCTGATCAGGACCTTCAGATTAGACGCACAGTTACACAGGTTACTCTTATTAGTGTTTAACTGATGCTAGTATCTTCACTTTTATTGATTGTTTGGTTTCAGGTTATCTCTCAGTTAATGATTGCTTGGTATGATGTCTTGTATTTAAGGTGGTGCATTCAGAAAGCCAGGAGAATGGGCAAAGAGAAGCAAAGAGGAGCAGGCAAGAGGAGACAGAGGAAGATGATCTACAACTAGACCAAGAAAGGACAAAGGCTCATGAAGAGCAGATGGATACCTCTATTCCTGTAGCTGTTGAAACTCATTCACCAACACATACCAGCCATGATGTAGAAATCAACACTGGTAAGATATCCACCGTAAGACTAGCTTCCCTGCAGAACTAACGTCATCAGAATGAATTCCTGAAATCTAATTTTCATATTATCCTATGTTTAAGATTATCAAAGGGGTGCATAACAGAAAGGCTGACAGAAGGATTTTAATGATTCTTTACAGGGATGCAAACAACTCTTTTGAGTCGGTGCTGATTTCTGGCATGCCATCTTGTGTGTAGCAATTCAGAGAGTTTATTTATGTGACACTCAAACCTACAGATAAAGCAAAATATGTTCTATAAGAACTACGACGAAGGCAGTGATGTAATGGAGACGCTTTGTTGACTGTTTTTCATTCTAGTGACCCCTGGCGACACCCTCATCCGTCGCTCCATCAGCCAGCAGAAAACGGGTGTTTCCATCACAATTGACGACCCTGTTCGCACGGCCAAGCAGCCCTCGCCACCTCGCGGAAAAGTCTCCACTATTGTTCACATCTGCAACCTGGTGAGAGAATAGTTGTAACAGCTTAGTACAACTATTAGTAGTACTTAGTAGTACTAGCATTTAGTGTACATTATAGTGTTAATAACTACTAGTAATTGTAAGAACACATAAGAAGCAGCACAGAAAGGACAAAAAAACAAGATGTTTGCTGTGAATCACTATATATAAAATGTAAGACTAAAGTTGATATGAAGGGCAAATGTAAACGGGCGCATGTTATACTGGCCTTTATTTCATTCAAATTTAACATGGGTCTGTTTTCTTTCTTTTTTTAAAGATTTATTTGAGGTATAAAACTTAGACTATATATTTTCTTCTACTCACATAAACCCAGTTCATTAATAATAAATCAAATCAATTAAGTCATTTCCTCAAAAAATTATTGTGCAGAAAGATTTCAGGTTTTTTCCTCTTGTAATCTTGCTGTCTTCTTATTACATTTGTTTTTATTTAATTGTTCCACTGTGTTTATGTTGTTTGCAGCATGTGTATTGTTGGCAGTCACACTTTATTCATGTTGTAATGGAATCTGTAACACTGTTCAGGTGAGGCCATTCACTCTGGGACAGCTTAAGGAACTGCTCAGTAGAACTGGCACTCTGGTGGAGGAGGGCTTCTGGATTGACAAAATCAAGTCCCACTGCTATGTCACTGTAAGTTATTAAAAGCATTGAGTTATATATCTGCAGCTCAGACTGCGTTTAGACATTGGAAGTATTTTCTCTGTCACCGATCTCCCGCCATACTTTCTGTGTCTAGTATTCGAGTGTAGAGGAGGCAGTCGCTACACGAGCAGCTCTTCATGGCGTGAAATGGCCACAGAGTAACCCAAAAGTTCTCAGTGTTGACTTCTGCCAACAGGATGAAGTAAGAAAATGTTTGTTTGAGGGTTTTTTTGTTTGTTTGTTTTCTCCATAAGTGTTAAATGTTTGGCTGTCTGTAATCTGAACATGTCTCTGCCCTGTAGTTGGACTTCCACAAAGGTTTGGGTGCAGCTGACAAACCTGGAGCAGAGGAACAAGGTCCCGGCTCCGGCCGTGGTCGGACATCGGGCCTGCCCTCTCTGCTTCCTGAGCGAGATCAGTGGGCTGAACGGGAACGCGAAATGGAACGCAGGGAGCGAGCTCGAGCAGAGCGGGAGTGGGATCGTGACAAGGTCAGAGAGTTTGGAAAACACGGAGAAGAGAAGGAGGGAGGTCCTCGAAGGTCGCGATCAAGAGAGAGGCGACGCAAGGAGAGGGGAAAGAGTAAGGAGAAGAAAGGTAAGACATGGCTTTAGACTCTGTGTGTATGTGTATGTATATATCTATCTGAGATCCGCTGCCACAGGCCTGTTCTTAGCACGGCTTGCTTCTTCTGGATAATAAAATACACTCTTGTCTAATGTCGTGTGTATTCTCTGTCAGAGAAAATAGCCGAGGATCCCCCTGCAAAGCTGCTTGATGACTTGTTCCGCAAGACTAAAGCTGCTCCTTGCATATACTGGCTTCCACTTACAGATGAACAGGTGACAAACAGACCACTTCATACCTTTTGGGGTTTTTTTAGGGCTTAACACATAGATCTTATTCTTTGTCTGACAGAAAGTTGTAACTTTTTTTTTTTTTTCTTTTCATTGTAGTTTGCCCAGCGGGAAGCTGCCAGAGCAGAACGAGCAAAAGAACGTGAGAGACGGCGGAAGGAGCAAGATGAGGAGGAGAAAAAAAGGGAAGAGGAGCGCAAGGAGAGGGTGAAAGCTGGAGGAGGCACAACAGAACGCACTGAGGGTGAGAAAGACAAGGACAGAGAAAGAGAGAGAGACAGAGACCGAGGTCGAGAGAGAGACAGGGAGAGGGAGAGAGAGAGGGAAAGGGAGAGGGAGAACGACAAACGCAGGGATGGCTACCGTAGGCCGGGGGGCAGCGGGGCGGGCGGAGGCCGACGCTCACGCAGCCGAAGCGAACCACGAGAAAGGCGGCGCTAAAGGCCAATCAACTGATGGAACTGTCCCAGAGACCGCCCTCCTCCATTTGCCTTTCACTACATGTACTTTGTTACAACTAAGACCCAACAGAGGACCAACCGATGTCGCTACCATCTCTCAAATTGTCATCTTCTTTTTTTAAAAACAGCACATTTACACCTACACACATTTATGCTTTAAGGGGACCATGATTTTTTTTTGCGGTGTTGTTTCTCAGAGCGCCATCCGTGGCGTTCCTGTCAAAGTTTGATATTTTTCTTTCCACATTTGCCTCTTTTTGTTCCTTTTTTGTCTTGACAGCATAGCTGTTTGACTCACTGGGTAATTTAGATTATTTAGCCCAACGTGCCCCATTTGCCCCATAGTGTGGGTGCCAATTATGATTTGCAGTCACTTGTTGTTGCCTCTGTGTTTAACAATTTGGATGAGGAATCCTTTTGTTGCTGCATGTAGTACAAGGCTCCTCCTGCCAGTCCTGCCTAAAGAGAAGACTCGGCCCTCTGCAGAGAGGACTGCATAAATCAGACAATACTGAACTATAGGTGTGTTTGGCTTTTTGTACAGACTTAAGATTACTTCAAATCAAGTCTTTAAATGAGGCAGCTCTGGGGTATTTTTAAACAAGCGTGGAAAAACTACTAAGGCAATGCAGTGTTCCTCTGTCTCTGTTAAGAGATGAGTTTATTCTCTGTGGGAGAGAATCTGTCTGTCACAGCTGACACAAATTATGTTTATGTCTTTATTGATTCTCCTCTTCTCCCTTTCCTCCTCTTCCTCCAGTACTCTGACCCTGTAGTGTCAGTACAGGCCTGAGAGGGGAGGTTGCATTATAAGTTTTCTCACCAATGGTTTAAATTTTGTTTTTTAATCTTTATTTTATCATTTTAGTACAAAGTTTGGTTTTTGTTTTGTTTTTTTAATTTCTTCTTTGAGTACGCCTATCAGTGGTGAATGTACAAATAATAAAAATTGAAGTTTGAAATGATTGTGACGTTTCTTTCCATTCTTCATGCTGATTGAGTTTGAAGTTGATTTTTTTTTCTCAGTAATAACAGTACAGTAGAGAGATGTAATAACTAGGAATATGGGACTTCAGCAGTTATCCTTGGAATCCACAAGGTGTCAGTCACACCATGTTGTGGTTCAACTCATTTATCACATTGCAAATGAGAATGACCTAATACTATTAGGTGACTGAGATTTCTAACTTTTACCTGCCATCTTACTTGTTACAGTTTGCCCACTTTAGTATCTGTCTTTGTGTTGCTCTGACTTTCTTTCTGTCTTTATTGTAAATTTGTCCGTATTTCACCGCTTCAGTTGTCTTGTGCCGTCTCTCTGGTCTCGACGTTTATCCTCCACAGCTCAGCAGAGCTCAGCACTCTTCCTATGTAATTACAGCCTTATGGTCGCTGAGCATAACATTTTTTTGTCCTGATACAACTCAGTCAGTGTGGCTGGACTCTGCGAGGACCAGCGAATCGCTTGGGCTGGCACCTCTGGCAGACCAAGAGCAAAGTTCTAACTGGGGCAGCGAAGCGGGATTGAAAAAGTTTCATCTGTAATGACGACGTCTCACTTTTCAACTTCCACCCTCTTTCACACAAGAAAGCTCATCATAAACATCAAATAGTTCAGTATTTACTAGTTTATAGTTAAGTATAATGACATTTTATTTACGTGGCACTTAAACCAGTCTCACTGAGCACTCAAAGCACTTATGACTGCAGGTTGGATATTTAACCATCCATTCACGCAGTAACTCCTAAACCTAAACCGTTTACAGATCTTCCTTGCCCGTTTTCGAATCTCCAAGTAACCAAACATGCATGTGTTTGGACTGTGGGAGGAACCCCACGGAGGCGCAGGGAAAACATGCCAACTCCACACAAGGCCTCAGCTGGGCTTCAAACCAGGAGCTACCCATGCCACCACACCATCGCATCACCATACCAGCTTACAGCACAGATTTTATATATTAAAAATTTCTAAGTCCAAGTTGTACGCATCTGATGCATTCAAGTCCCTCTGTAGAAATAGATTAAATAGTATTAACAGTTAATTAAATTAAATAAATGGAAACTTCCAAAACCATTATCAAATGTGTTTATGTTGATTTTGCTAAGGGGCGGGTCTGCAGTACTTACCAAAGTATTAAAAAATCATGTCAGCCTTGGATTAAATAACATACTTATAAGCTCTGGGGAGACATTTATTTTAAGTTTTTTTTTTTTATTTAAAGATGAAAAAAAGGTGCCGTTAAAACTCACTCTTGCACTATTGATAGAAAACACTCATTGATTAAACACACTTTAATATTAACTCTCCACGAACATCTTATACAGTAACCAGTGTATGCATCTGTGGCATCACCAAACTGAGCTGAAAATCTTTACATCATCCACAACCAGCCTGCTGGAGTACTACACAGTAAAAAAAAAAAAAAACAACCCTCTTTTACTGCCATTTTTAGGCCATCGGCAGCTAAGCCATTGAATGCTGCTTTAACCCAAGTTGAACAGAGATCTCTGAGTTTAAGTCGTGGCTTCATAACGGAAGCTAGCAGATCTGAAGTGAAGTGGGTGGACTGTGCAGTGTCCACGTATGTAGATATGACTCAAAACAATGTTTCTACAGCTGTGGGTCTCTGCAGAGCTGCTAGCAGCAGCTGGAGGACCACAGGTCGGGTCACTGGTATAACCCTGTCAGCTGAGCGCGTCCGCTCTTACTGGTGGTGAGCAGGCAGTAACAATATGTTTTCGCTCTGTAAGCATTTCCCCTGACTGCCCTTCTCCTCCCCTCGTCACTCTAACCACATAAGGTATTTGTATCCACCACTGTTAGGATCTTGGCTCAAAGACATGCCAGGCTCCCCTTTCAAAGACGACGTCTGATGTGGCCTTTCTGATCTCTGCGTGTCTCACTCACTCTCCTCAAAGAGCATTTCTTGCTTTTTTATCTCATTTCCCTGGTTTCCTCATCCCTACTGTCTTTTGCACGTAAGTTCTTGCTCATGGCAGTTTCCTTGTATTCTTTATTGACAGGAAGCTGATCCGGGCCACCTCATGTGAGAAGAGGTTTGTGAGAGACTTAACACTCCTTGAATTACAAAATTCCCTTGATATAGATTCATGCAACCCTTCCCCCTCCTCTTTCAGCCCCCTCCGCTTCTGTACGGTGACATGTATTGTATATGCTTATGGAAACCAGATGTGGCCTGTGATGGAAGAGGCACTGAGTTAGAGAGAGAGAAAAAGTAAGTATGAGTTTGTGTGGTAGTTCATTAGCAGGCTGCAGGAGATGTGGGAGGTTGAGGAAGAATAAGGAGTTGCGGTTGTCTTGCTGCTTCACTTTTGTGATCTAAAGAGCTCAGATGGCGAATGTATGCACATATGTGTGTCATGGGGGGAGGGGGAGGGGGGTCCTTGTGGCTATAGCTGGGTCAGGGTGAGGGTAGCCTGGGTTTTTAGAGCCAGAATCAGCATCTTCTATGATGTAGGTGTTTTCCTACAGGGCTTGGGAAAACCCCCACCACATGAGAAAAAGAAGTGCATTAAAACATCGATTATTCAGCTTCCTTGCACTTGTGTTTTTTTCACCCATACGGCACCTTAATGTGACACAAAAAAATAGAAAGTCTGGAGCGGCTTGAACCACCCATTTCAAAGTGCCGATGTGATAAGTGTAACACAAACAGGCACGTTGAAGCACTGATGGGGCAGAGTCTGGCAAAACTGCACGACCAAGTAAACGAAGATCGTTAAACCGAATGCCTGACGCAACGCAAAAATATGTGTAAAGGGATTTTTTTTCCATGCATCCCTCCATGCCTAGCTTAATGGAATATTAATATGGAGCTGAAATGGAGAGAAAAAAGCATTGGGTATTAATCTCTCTTCCCCTGGCAATGTACGCCACAAATAAACTGTGTGCACCACCCCTTGGGAATACTGCCTTATTTAAAGGTCAACATATTTTGTATGACACAACTATACAAAAAAGCACTTGAATGGAAAGCAAAGATAACTGCACCAACAGACCTTTTCAGCACATTTTTGGCTTGTCGCAGCCAGAAGCGCACAGGTTTAGTAGATAACCTCAACAATGACTGCTCTCCATTCACAGTATTTCAGCTTGATTGATGGGGACATGGCTTTAAAGCTAAAAAAGCTGCTTGAATGACGTGCTTGGTCTGTATTTGCCTGCATGCAACTTAATAAAGCTTGGCGTTGGCCTTAACTTAGACTAGACCTCTGTCACAATCTGACAGTCACGGGCATCTTCCAAACAATAAGATTGTTTTCTAACATCCTGGGCACACAGGCTGTTGACCATCTGGCAACTGCTGATCTCTAGGGAAAAATAAGTATTCCCCAACCAGTCTGCAAAAGCTTGGTGGCAGTCACAAGGTGAAACTGATTGTAAAGAAGTGTACAGTGCTACATTCAAAAACCTTTGTCCATTTCCTGCGGACCTGTTATACACATTTTTCTTGGTATCTGGGTCACAGTGGGGTCTTTAGACCTTTGTGACTGAGGCCTATAAGACACAGGCGGGTTACATAATAGGAAATGTAGGATGCAGTATCTCTATCTTAACCCAAAATAGAGACTTTGGATGCTAAAGCTCATATTCTGCTGTCTCCCCTCTGTTTTATTCTTAGACAAGTTTCGGTGAAGGAGATGGTGCTCAGAAGTGACGTGATTGCCACCATGTGTCTGTTTGTGTAATCCTTGTGTGTGTGTGTGCGAGTAAGAGAAGTGCAGCATGTGACTGAGCTTTAACTGATGCAAATGAAAACCATGTGTAACCTATATAGAGACTCGCCAGCTGCCACCTTTCTGCCATCCCACATCCTTGTTACCAGGCAGAATGCTGTTGCTCATCGTTCTTTGTCATTCTGCGGGAAACTCGCAATTATGGTGTAATGGCTATTATGAGATACAATGGGTCTAAGCAGGACTTCCCCTCTTTGGGAGTTTTTCCCGCATTCATCAGCCTACAGGCCGTTCACAGCTGACAGAGGCACAGGAAGTGTGCAGCTTGGAGAAACATAAAACCAGCTTGTTAATGAAACCTGCTGACTTAAAAACTTGATTAAGTTAATGAAGGAGATTAAAATAGGACATGGCATGGGGGAATGGATGGAAGAATTTGCATTTATATAGGTGAAATGTGAGCGCTGGAGGACGGGAGAAGGCTGGTAGAGGCCGGGGCATTGTGGTGTGGTCTTTTGTTGGGCTTTGTGAAGTCATTTTGCAGACAGTGAAGAAAAGCTCTCCGGTTACACATACAGAAGAGAGGACTGTGGGGAAGAATTATGCTGAAGCACTTCTTTTCTCTTGCACTCTGCAGAGTCAGCTGGGTAAAGAGAGAAAACATCAAATGTTGACCCACGGCTCAGGGTCTGACTTTTGAAGAGGACCCCAGAGATAAGCAGAGCAAGTAAAACACTGTGTATAAAAAATATAATACAATAAAATCAATTAGAGGAAACTAATCTTTAAAAAACAAAGAAAAAAAAACACGTTTTCATGTTTATTGTGTTTTTATTGTCTTTCACCTAGATAAAGTTAAATTACAATGAATGCAACGCATCCTAATAAAGAAAAAAATCCCATCCCCCATTCCCTCATTGCTGTGTCCTGCTGTGCGCCTGGCTCACATGATGCAGTTGGAATTCCAGATGTTGTGCATGGAATTCTGCTCCATATCTGGCTTCCAAATGTGACTTAACCATCCTCACTCCTCCTTCATCTCCTCCCCCAGCAATCCTCGTGACTTCTCTCTTCAGCTCCAGGTCTTCAAAACACTGCAGCGAGAAGCGGAGACGAATGGGCGCCCTAAATCTTTTTAACACAATAGGAAAAGAGCACTAGTGCACGAAACCCCGTTGTTGTTATCATAGCAAATCATAGAAGCGCTGCCTCCCGGCCTCCACCCTTACCCACTCTTGTTCTGTTGCAGTCAGTCGTCTTTACAGCATGTCTCGTGTCTGTGTGGCAGTTGTTCATTAGTGGAATCATTAAGGAGTGGGGAGACGCCTAGGCTTGCTGTTTGAGCTTTTATTGGCTCGTGTTGGACGGGAGTGCACACAAACACAGTGGAGAATACACAAGTACAGGCTTTTATAGTTGTTCAGAACATACATGAGTGCTTGTTTGTGCCAGTGTGCCTGTGAGGACCTACATTAATCAAATTTTGAAACTGCTTTTCCAACTTCAAAGTCTTGATAAGGACTTTGCACGCTTTTCCTTGTCATCCTACACTTGCAGAGGCTATGCGGTCCCCATAAGCATAGAAATACACCCAAGAACACACACACATGCACACCCTCTCCCTCTAGCTGTATAGTTCAGATATGTTTTCCTGCTGTGCAGCAACCGGTTTATACAGTCGTCTTCATCCCTGTTTCTACTTAAGCGCTGGATCCGGTCCGTGTTTTCCGACCCAGTTTCTGGCTTGCCAGTTTCCGAGCCCCAGTAAAGCAGAGTGGTGCGGTCGGGGAACAAGAAACCTGGAGGTCCGGGGAGACTGGGGAAGGCCAGATGCAAAACAGCAACGACCAATTTAACCAGTAAAGGTGAACGAGGCAGGTGAGAGAAAGATTTTATCAAAGTTTATCAAAGACTAAGTGAAGATCAAAGCACAGGAAGCCTTTTGAAATTACTTTATTTCTGTATGAAAAGCTTATAAGTGAGTACACACACACACAGTTCTGATTGAGAAGGCTAGATGGTCATCATTATCACTCTCACTAATATTATTGTTACCGTTGTTAATCTAACCCCTGACTAGCAATGTAGCACCATGATTCGAAAAACTGTACAAAAGTAAGTACGATGACAAAAAGGAGTCATTTTCAGGTCTTCAATTTATTTTCATTTAAGATGGATTCAAGGTATAAAAAAAACAATCAAGTTTCAAAAATACATAACCCCATTTCCCCATTCACTGTTCCCACATGTATAAAATTAAGGCCACTTTCAAAACTGTATGTCACTGTCCAGCAGGACTTTTTAATGACAATATACAAAAAAAAACATTCTTTACATGGTGGACGACAACAACAATAATAGTCATAGTCATAATGGTAATGACAACATCATTTCTAATAATAACAATAAAGACATTAATGTAAAAAAAAAGAAAAGAAAATACACTGTTGCATTTACTGCTTTACTCTGATAGGAGTGTATCTCATGCTTCATAAGGATGCAAGCTAATGTTTCGCTTTTATGGTCCCTGCTGGCTCCTGACATGTCGCTTTACCGGAAGATTAAGAAACACAGATGACTGTGCCGCCGCGGTTTCCAGGATTTTGCGTTTAAGTGAGGGTGTGCAAATTAAAAAAAAAAGGGCGCTTGGCCGAGCGATCAAACAACAGCGTCTGCTTAGGCGCAGAAACATGCTGGAGTGGATGTCATAAAGATGCAGGATCGAAGTGGAAAATTCACGAGAACACAAACACTGACCACTGACAAAAACTAAAAATATGACATTGAAAAAGGCTAAAACAAACAGCAATGAGCTGGCGTCAGTAACCGCAGGAAGAGAGGCAGAGTCAGAAAGGAGAGGAGAGGAGAAAAATGGAAAGGGCTGAGTGGTTGAGCGATAGAGTCAAAGGAATCTGGAAGTGGTAAGAAGAGTTGAAAATGCAAGTCTGACAGTTTTCCTTCGGCTCTTTCTCCTGTTCTGTCTCTTTCTGTCCTGCTCCCATATCTGTGTCGAACGTTCTCCACCGCGTTTTCTCCTTCTTCTCTCGCCTTCTTTCTCTCCTCTCTTCCGCCCCTCCATCTCTAACTACACCTTGTCCAATAGAGATCGTTGGCAGTAGAGGAGTCGGCGGGGGGTACCGTAACGACGGAAAAACAGCAAGGCTGCCAACGTTGCGATCACACACACTACCAGAAACAGCGGCACGACAAACGCCGCTGCCCCGCTGCCACTCTCTGTCTCAATAACTTTCACATCGATTTCCTCCTCCCTCTCAATCACCTTCTCCCTCTCTCTGTCCCTCTCTCTATCTCTAGTTCTGTCTCTGTCTTCCCTCTCTCTCTCCCTCTCTCTCTCACGCTCCCTCTCTCTCTCCCTCTCTCGCTCCCTTTCTCTCTCCCTTTCCTTCTCCCTTTCCTTGTCCTTGTCATGTCCACCTCCGCCTCTTCCTCCGTCTGTCTTGGGGTCTTCATTGGGGCAGCCCATCCAGTCACGAAGGGCTGATTTTGGATATCCAGGCTCCACTCGCATCACCTGGTTGTTGAACTTCCAGTATTTGTTGGCTTTGTAGAAGTAGGTGTACGCTGAAGGGTGAAAGAAAGACGTGTTAGAAAAAACAACCAATACCAATATTACTAATAAGTAGATAGTTGACACATGGCACCCATACCTTGATCTTTGCTCATGAAGGCTGACTTGATGTTATCAGGAACGCCCTGCCACACGCTAATAGATTTTGGATAGCCATCGTCAACTGTCTGGGACGCTTCGTTGAAACGGTAATAGCTAAACAGGAAGCGAGAGGAGAAATGTAGAAAAAAACAAGAGATACGGTGAACGGATGATTCAGGCAGTGCTAGAAACTCTCCTCTTTACCTACACTTTGCACATGAACAGTTGTGGATGTACTTTGGCTCTTCCTAAAAGACATGACATTACACTTTTTAAATGCTAAACACTTGACTTGCTTGGGCTTGTCTTAAATGGTTTGAGAACAGACGTAGACTTTGGTTTAGTTTTGATAACTTGATACTAGTTCAATTAACGTGAACCTGCCACAGATGGCTTAAGACTTGAGTTTTCTTTGCTTTAAACGGTTTAGAACTTGATGTTGATAGACCTATTTGTGCCTACAGGACTTGAATCTAGAAATTAGTCTTCAAACTGGTGTAGACTCTTTGTAGTTGACTTGTGTAGAATGACTTGGCTTAATTCAATTTTCAATTCCTTTTTATTTATTTATATAGCGCCAAATCACAACTTCAGTTGCCTCAAGGCGCTTTATATTGTACAATAGTACATACAGAGAAAACCCAACAATCATATGACCCCCTATGAGCAAGCACTTTGGCGACAGTGGGAAGGAAAAACTCCCTTTTAACAGGAAGAAACCTCCGGCAGAACCAGGCTCAGGGAGGGGCGGCCATCTGCTGCGACCGGTTGGGGTGAGAGAAGAAAAGAACAGGATAAAGACATGATGTGGAAGAGAGGCAGAGATTAATAACAGGTACGATTCAATGCAGAGAGGTCTATTAACACAGTGAGTGAGTTAACTTTACAACTTTCCTTATTAACTAACTTTTCTTGACTTGGTTTCTAACGTAAAAACCACACAGCCACAGTCAGTGTTATCTCTGCAGACATTGCCACTTAACTACCACGAACTCAAGCGAGCTGATGACCTTAGAAAAAGTTAATTAACGTACGCTCCTATATTCACATTATAATCCCTGACTGCCACATGTCATCCACTTTTTATACCCATGGAAAAGCTCAGCAAGCGCAACAGTTGCCTCAAGGGAAATTTTCTTGTTTAAATGAGAGGCAGATTTAGACTTGATGGTAAGTGTTTGAGTTTACATGTTTTAACCTCATATGGTCAAAACATATCTTTTGCCGGCGGCGATGTCAGGGGGAGTTTCCTTGTAATCACCTACTTTTGAAACTTCTGCATATGATAAACACATGCACACACAAAACAGATGATGACTAACTTGTTTCCTCTGAAGAAATATGTCTGTCCGGTGGGGGTGTAGTAGAGAGCAGCGTCTATTCGATCTTTGGGAAGCCCTGTGCCCATCTCTTTAAGACTCCTGGGGTAGCCAGAGTCCAGAATTGATTCGGTGAACACCCAGTATCTGTCCCCTGTAGAGCAATAAAAATGAGGACAAACCAGATACCCAAGAGATGTTTTTTTAATTTTATAAAAATAGTAAAACAATTTATTTGCCGATATATTAAGGCCAAACTTACCTTTAAAGAAAGCAAACTTCCCATCTTCCCTTTCAAAAGCAGCATTAATATGAGTGGGCAACCCCCTCCAGAAGTGACCAGTTGGCATTGGGTATCCATCCAACACGTGGTTATTACGCACCCGCCAGAACCACTTATCCTGATAGGGAAAAACAGAGAAAATTCTTAGAAACTCACAAGATGGCAAATGACATCGATATAAATGGCCCAAACTTTGTCCAGCAGCTTTTTACCTTGAACACAAACATTTCTCCCCTGAGGATGGCGATAGTGTCAAAGTGTCCATCGCAGATGTTGGGGCCGAAGGTAGGCTTGTCAGGTGAATATGGGGTATCGGGGGGGTTGTAAGGTGAGCGCGGTGTTACAGGTGGGGGCTGTGGACCTGATCCTGACCCTTTGTGAGTAAGGACATCAAACAGTTCTTTAAACGACCAAGCCAGCAAAAAAGCTGTCACTCATACGGTAACTTACAATTTAATGTTTCAGGTTAGTCTTTCCCCTCCAAACACGTGATAGTGACTAATGTAGAAATTTTATGATTAATTGTGATTTGTACAAACCATAAAGCTGCTGTATGCCTCTGCGGTCATCATCTGGAAGCTGGAAGTTTTCAGTGTCCATCCACTGGTAGAAAGGAGCCATGATGGCTGAGGGGTCGTTAGAGTGCTCGAGACCCATGGCGTGACCAAGTTCATGCACAGCAACAAGGAAAATGTCATTCCCTGAAACAACAGCAACAAGAAAAATTACAGTTTAACAACTTTTTTTTTAAAATTAGGCCAAAGTGTTAGACAAAGTGGGAGGATTTTGAGACAGAGGCCTAAAGGAGAATAAGGAAAAGTGCTGTTTCCTCATTTTCAAGTGACTCAGAAGTACTCAGCTAGACACCAAGTAGTTAAAAATAAAATCATCAGCAGCTCATGTGAAGATGTGTTAGACACGAGGAGCTGACGCTGCAGTTTGTGTGTCTGCACACAGGTACTCACTGCCTTAAGTGTACAAACACAAGCCGGGGCCTGTCGCGCCCCAGGTTTTGCTTTTGACGGCAAAACAGAGTCAGAGAGGTCCCTCCCAACATTTAAGCTTGTGTCAGGTTGGGGAATTAGTCAAAAAAAATCCCTCATCTATTGAAATTTCAGTTTCAACATGAAACATTACCTAACAGGTCTCGGTTTCCAAGTGTCCACGGTTCAGCCGAATCAAAGTGAGTGTCTCCGCCGATGCCAATGCCAGGAAAATAGGCGTGCGCCAGGAATCCCCCCTCGCCATCAAACGGGCTGCTGTCACCGTGGAAACCCTCAGCAAAGAATATCATGATGTCGGCGAACTCCTCCACTTTGTCCCGTATGTAGCTGTAGGGAATTTCCCGGAAGCGAAGCGGGGTGACGCTCTCCCACACCTTGAAGGCCTTCCTGATGGCCTCGTGGGTCTCGTACTCACCCACCTTTGGGGTGTAGTTCTGTATACTAAACAGTGTGTTAAAAAGGCGAGACGGTTAATTCCTTTTTACAGAGACATAATTGCAGGCTGCTTTGTGCTTATTTCATAACTCTGTGACTTACGAGAAAGTGACCTCTGTCTTGGGCCACTTCAGGCCCTGGATGGCGTACCGCTTCCTCCTCAGGTTGCTCTTGAGCTCAGCACCGAACTTATCGGGGACACCACAGCGCGGTCGCTTCATGGCCCTGCCAGACAGTAAGACACGCCGCGCTCATGACAAAGTAAGCTTAAATGTGCTTGAAAAAAAGACACTGCGTGATGCTCACTTGACGGTGTCTGCGTCAAAGGTACCACTGACGGTGAGGCCATAGAACCTCTGCATGGCAGCGATGGCGGAGGAGATGGAGTTTGGTGAGCGGAGGGCATGGGTCCTCAGGTCCCCTGGGGGAAGGTAGCCATACTGTTGTAGCCATGACTGGAGTGCAAAGCAGGATAAAAAAGGGAAACATGATGAGAAGTCTTGCAAAATATAGCAAGGAAATTCCACTTTTAGCAAAGAAACAAAAATGAAAAACAGACACAAAAACACTCCACACGTCACCTGAAAATGTTGATCATTGATTACTGGGAATATGAGAACAGGATGTTTTCCTGCGACTTCGCTGAAAACACATTCCACACCGACAGCAAGAATAAGCTCTTAAATAACTTCTCTCTGTGTTTTTGTATCTTGTAGCCAGAGGGAGCAACATCAGTTTCAAACCACTGGCACGTCTCCATGTCGTGACTTAACACAAAAGCTATTCAACCATCAACACTGGACTCTCTAGTAAGTGTGGACTGAAACTAGAACTGGCCGGAGGAGCCAAAAAAAAAAGCTTAAGACAAGGATGGTTCAGGTTTCATCCAAAACCCTGACTAAGACACTGACTGAGGACACAGTTAAAGTCTAAAACTGATGTTATTCTGTACCTACATCAGTTCTAGCTAAAGTCATCGAGTTTGTACAATTCATAAATGAAAGCGTTTTTTTTTTTAAACCATTTGGAGAGCATATTATGATGGTCACCGAGTTCTCTGGTGCACCAAATCCCTCGCTCTCAGCTAAACTTGACCTTATTTTCCCCTGGAAACCCATTTGCCTGCGGTGCTGGTTTGACATTTGGACCGGTGCCGACAGCTCTGCTACGCACCTCTCCCACACAGCTTCTCCTGAACTCCTTCCCTCTCAAGCAAGAGACGAAAAATAACACTGAGGCTATTGTGAGCGCGGTGGAAACCAAGACTGCTCCGATATTCTGCTGCACAGTGACTTTGTGAGCTTGTCGTGGCACGTTCAGGAAGCGTTTTATGGTTTGGATCTGCTGATGACTTTTGTCTTTGTATGAGAGAGCTTTAATTGACTTTGCAGCACAGCGGGATCTATTATTTCATCTGGATTCAGAATTACAGGAGTAGTGTGTGTAGAGTATGTGCAGAGAAGGACATTGGGAAAACAGAAGAGAAAAAGATAGGGAGTGTCCCAGGGTGAGACTCAGGCCTTGGGCAACCTCAGTCGAGGTCTCCAGTCAAGCAGTAAAGTCAGTCAGTAATTTAACTGGGAATTTCTTCCTCATCGCATCCAAACCTCAAAGTCAAACTCTTCCCCCCACGTTCATGTCTCTGTCTTCGCCTCTTCACTCCACCCCTTCTCCTCTGCCTCATCCCTCTCTCTTATGGAAAACCCACAGACTTGAGGGTAAATACTCATGGACAACCACACCCTGAGCCGCTCGATTATTGTTGTTAATGCCTATCTGCTGCTGCTAATGGATGTTAAACACAGTTAAAGCGAAATAAATCAACTCCCTTATTTTAGAGTTTTCCACTGAGAATGTACAGCTAGTGAATGTGCTGACGTGGTCGCCCGACTCGGGGCTTTAGGTCAGTTTGTGAGTTTTTAATCATAGCTGTATTGAAGCCCCTGACGCTCATTCAGCATGGCTGTTTGGCCCTGAGCTGAATGGCAGCTTTGGAAGCCCTTGAAAGTCTGATCTCTGCCTCTCTGTCTGTCCTAGAGAGACATGGAGGTCTATGTGTTTAGACTTTACTCCTGAATGAGCCCTTCTTCTTCTTCTTGACTCACCCATGGAGCTCCAGTGGACACATAAAGAGTCACTGTTACAGCATGGCCGCATGAGCGGGAAAAAGAGGAGCACAAGGAAGGAAAGATGAAGGCTAGTGGGATTTAGAGGTTGTAATTAATGGTCATAATGAAACGCCTGCAGTTTTCTGGGATAAACAAATAAAGGTTTTGCTTGTACCGGAGTCAAATACAACCATTACAACCATTAGCAACTTGGATAATTTGCCACAAGTGTAGGAGATTTAAAGGCCTGATTTGAGCTTGAAACCATATTCTTCCAGTTCACACATTCCCTGTTTTCTTTTCTACAAAAGGCCCAATTTTGCCCTCGGCTCAGTCAAAAGACTGCTGTTGAATGACACTGAACACTTGTTTTAACTTTAAGGCTCCCACGCCTCATTCATGGATCCCACAGGTGACTCTGACAAAGTCTTATTCACTGTCGCACCAAGCTATTTTTGCCCACGGTAATAAGTGGAGCAACTAAAGCAGCAGCAGGAAGAGGAAGTGGTCAGTATTTAGAGAAGAATAAGAAAGGATAGTCCAAACTAATACAGTCTTTTGATGTGAAGCAGCCCCCCCCCTATGAAAAAACATGGAGGTGTGACAACTGACTTAGTGTTAGGTCCCTTTTAATAGATTTAACTGCAATTTGAGTGATGAGCAACACTTTAAGATGACGCCTTGATGCACTTGTGTTAAATGCATTCATCACCCCTTGATATTTACCAGTGCACAGACTTTAAAAAGTACGGAGCAAAGGAACCTTGCCAGTCCAGCGCTTTCATGTGAAGCTCACTCGTGCAGTGACTGACTTTATTGTTTAATGGAAGATCTACAATCAGACAATGTTTACTGTGGATGTTTCTAGGCACTGTGTTCATTTTGCATAGGATGAGAAAAGGGGAAAGGAGAAGAAGAAGGCACAGCAAGTCAGTTGTTCCGTTTGCTGAAGGCCAATGGAAAGAAACTCTGGTCAACAGCGATGGGAGTCCAACTGAGGCATGCTCAGTATACAGCGCGCGCACACAGGGCAAGAGAGCTCGTCATTACATGTCCACCCACTCTGCCCAGAAAGCTGTGATTCTCTGTCACATGTCTTAAATGTAGAAAATTATGACTCCCACTTTACGTGCAATAGAGGTTATGGGCCTTTAGCGTGCGCCTGTGTGCATGTCGGGGAGTTTATTGTGAGTAGGATCCCTCCACCACATTATAAACTTTTTCTTTTTTTTATTCTGCTTTATAGGCATTTGCCTGTTATGCTCTTGCTTCAGGGCGGCATTTACAACCTCTCTGACCCCTCTGGCCAACAGCCCCAGAGCACACACAAGCAGAAACCCCTTTGGTTGTGTGTAATCCCCCAGCTGGTGTCTATTAAACAACCTCTCTCTAGCCAACACCAGTAAGACCCGATGACACAAGAGTGGAAAAATTCATCTCTGCCAGTGTCATTTGAGGAGTCAGTCAATCCCAGGCAAAAGGAAGAAATTTAGTCTAAAAAAAAAAATTGGCCTCTTTGTTTTATGAAGAGGAAATGAGATGATGACTTTGAGCATTACCTTATTTTCAGTGTACACCTTTCCTCAAGGAAACTGCCCAAAGACCACCCACTGCTGATCATTAAAACAATGGCTTCCTGGAAAAACTGCACTCCTACTTCCTAATAAGACTAGTCCAGCATGGGATTAGTATAAAGTTACCTGTTTATTTGTTCTCTTTGGGAACAGAGGGAATGTGACATCCTGTGCACTCACACAGGATGTGTCCATGACAACTGTATGATCTACATCTTGTCTCATACAGTTGGACAGTCGCTTCATTTTTCGTCTTTTCCGAAAAGATTGCATCACTCCCATCTCCACAATAGCCCCCTTTCTCGTCTGCGACAGGCCCCTCAGTGTCCTCCCCGCCTCGCTTTCATATTCTCATTTCACGACAAATTCATGACAATTAGCTACGAGCTGAAGTCATTCTTTGTACCGAATGACCTCAGTTTGTGGCCGTTTCTGCAGATTTGAGCACAGGGGGAAAAAAAAGATGTGTGTGTGTGATAGGCAGGTGGTTGCTGACACCCCAAGCTGCCCGCTTCCGGTATTTACCACAGGCTACAGGAAATGAATTGTGTCCACACAACATCTGTCTCACAAAACAGACCCACTGACCAACACGCAACCACTGATCTAATTTTATTTATTGTTAATAATACAAAAAAAATAATTCCCACTGACTTGTGGGTTTGTGGAGGTAGCATATGAGGTCAGCTTTCTTATTTAAAAAAAAAAAAAAAAAGACACACTTTTTGTTTGACCAGATCTTAACTAGCGATGGAAAGTCCCGCTTCCTATGGTGCAGATATTTCACATGTTTATCATCCTCATTAACTTCCTTATTTGATTGCACACTGTTGACTGATGCTATTCTTGATGAACACGATGACAGAAAAGGGTTTTTTTTGGTTTTGCTTGACTTACTATTTTCCAGAGAAGTAAAATAAGCAAGACATGTTCACCTAATTGAAGAACTTCACTGAAGCCTAGATGATCTGCAGCATTACTCGATTACTCGCTTTAATTATTATTATTATGCTCTTCCTTATTTATTTATTTATGTTATCCTGTTATAGCAGTGCACACTCACAAGTTTCAAATGATGAGGTCAGTGTTTACACAAGTAATCCCAGTTGAGCAAAAGCTCAGACTGCTCTAAATACTGGGTTTTAAATCTGTTTTCTCCTCATGGTTCTTTATGATGTAATTGTCATGGGATACCCCTAATATGGTCATTTCAGTTACACAGTTCTACCTGGGAAATTTAGTCAGTCAGAAAAAAGCTGACTGAATGGGACAGAGCCCTTAAGGTGCGAGGAGCTAAAAGCGGTGTTTTGAACTGGGTGACAAGTAAGATTGAGAATGAGAATTATTTTTAAACTCTCAGTCGTGCAAAGTTACAATAAATAAAAAAGAAAACATGGAGTTGGAAATCAGCCTTTATACTAGTATTTTGAATTTATCAGGTCAAGTATCCATTTTTTAGCTGGCCTTTATCACACCTGTGGTTCACACTGCTAGCTAATGTACTTTTTTATGAGAAAATTCTGCGATGTAGAGTATTGGTTGTTAAAATGTGCTGATATGAATAAGTTCCTTGAAATTTGCTTGCCTAAAAGGAGTTGACTTAACCACAAGCCCATCTTGACAAAACGTAATCAAATCTTTTCTAGAATAAAAAAAAATTAATCCCTTTTCTTCACTGCTGCACAGCGTGTGTGTGGGGAAGGAAAGTTAAATTATAATTTATGTAGGCGACACATTGTTTACATTTTTAGCAGATGGAGCTTTGCAGTTTCTGGTCTAAATGTAGGTCAATTGAATATCTTTGCTCCATTTTCTTCTACTGGCATAAAGCTGAGCTATAACTGCATCGGTCACGGGCAGGATACTTCAGGCGCCACTGTATGTAACAAAATCTGGACTCTTTGATGTCCTGTGCAAGAAAGACCTCGCCGTATTTTTCTAATGGCACTGAAGGAAGCAGGTGTGTAGGAGTAACATCACAAAGTCACTTCCTGGAACATTAACACTGAACTTCCTAGCTTTGCTCTGGCTTTGGGATTTTAGAGCTGCTGATTCTGCAGGAAGAAAAGATCTGAACAGACAAATGAGTTTAGAACAACACATAATAAGAGGAGAAATTGGAAAACCTTTTATATTTTTCTACAGAGGAGAAAGGGTGAGATGCCGCAAAACCTCTTTCTTTCTTCAACCCCCCCCACACACACTGGTGCTGTACTGAGACATAACTCAGGACAGATGTCAACAATTACATCTCCCCATCCCTTTGAATAAAATTACACCCACAACTCTCAATCCCTCAGTCCTTTCCCACAAAAATGGCCTCAGTCTCTGCAGCGACCACAATACAATCGAATGCATTTCTTTTGCTCTGGCTCCGCTGCTTTTGCCTTCTCAGCATTTCTGTGTTTTCACGAGCGCTATCATCATTAAGAGCTGCTTCCTCTAACCCAGGGTCAGAGCCCATTTCCCATATCCCTGTGCCAACAACAGTCAGCTGCAGAAATTATTATCAGGACGCGAAGTTATAACAAATTCTGTACATGAGCCATAAAAAACAAGCTCCACACGAATTTGCAAGATGAATATAATAATAAAGAACATAGGCTATGTATTATTAACTCATAGATGGAAACAGATCTCCTTAACTTTATTTATATGTCACAACTGTGAGTGTATTTATTGGAGATATCTATGTTCCATGTGTACATTAGTTATGCCTTTATAGAGTATTCATGCAGTTCTGTTTATATTTATCTAACTTTAATCGTTTAATGCGCATTCGTGTTTTATGTGGTTTTAGTCCTTCATTCTGCATGTTTTCCTCACCTCTGGATTGAACTGTCGCTCCGTCGCTCCCTGCGCACTCAGCTCCCACACCACCGCCAGCAGCAGCAGCCGGGCTACAGATTTCAGCTTTGGTGCCATCAGTCAATTCTCAAAAAACTTAACAAACGAAGATGTCCTCGGTAAGGTCGCGCGATTCTCTCTCTCTCTCTCTTTTTTTTTGTTTGTTGTCAGAACATTATCTGTGTGGGGGAGGGAAACATCCCATGCGCAAAACTTTGGACGTCTGCGAGATCAACTTCGAGCAAAACGCAAAAAAAAAATTCCCCGTGCAACCGGTTGCCAGGGCAATTTAAATTATTAGACGTGTTTCTCCAGCATGTACATTCTTCTCGTGTTTTAGTAAATTGGCAAGATTACAATCGGAAGCGAGAACTGTGCAAAGGGGCTCTGGAGCCGCAAGCGGCGCGTACTTTATGTCCAAATTCAGCTTGCGCTCTGCTCCCGATGTTGCAACCGACTTTGATGGAACCGTCTTTACTCCTCCTTTCCTCTTTTTCTTTTCGGTTTATTTTGACCCCCTCTCTCTCCTCTGCAGACGTGGTAGTCGATAGCCTACTTTAGTTGGAAAGTAGAGCGATGTGAACCACCCCCATCCGAAATAAGCCCGCCCCTTCAGAATCAACCGGATGACCCATCGGACTTGGCTCCTCACTGGGACTAAAGCGTTAATGCTTAACTGTAGGAAACTGTTGTTGTTTGCAGAAACGAGCAGCTCAAGTGCTGTTCCAAATAAGGACAAAATACGAACAAAAGAAAAGCAAAGGCAAAAGCAATCTGGAGTGAAATATATCTGAGAATGTTTTCAAGATTTTAGTTATTTTAATGTGATCTGTCAGTACAGTCATGTGGTTCGATGAATATGTGATAATCACATATAAAGCCATGTCTTCAACCTAAAGCAGCCCTTTCCCCAAAACCTCGTTTCAAGCCGAAGATAGCCAACTATTATCTTGCTGTTTTTAAAGTCTTTTAAGCTTAAACACATTATTTTTTTCAGATTTGTATACATGGTGCTAGAAAAGTGCTCAAATAAAGATCATATAATAATTTAGCTACAAGAAGTAAACTGTGCTTAAAAGGGGGAATTGCGCCCTCCAGTGCGCTACTTGTACACATCCAAATGTGTGCCTTTTGTCTTGCATGGTTTTTCTTTGTCCTCTGTTTTCCAAAGAGTGTTGGTTTTGTTTTGTTTTTATAACTGCAGTCTTGTTTATTGTGCATGTGTTAAAGGCCTTGTGTTTTTCTTTGAGTTCACACAAGATAAGAATACAGTAATTAAACAGGCGCACTCAGAAAGATTAAGGGCTATAAGAAAACTTTGATGTTTTATGCTAATGTCAGCACTAGTAATATGGAAATCCCCAATAATGCCATCTGCATTGTTTAACAGATCATGTGTGCTGATGTCAGAATTGTAAATATGGAAATCTAGTTTCGGATATAAATCATTTTAATAAAGTTTTAAAAAGCTCAAACAAATAAAGTGCTTGTAGCGCCGGTGAATATTTTCTTGCTTTAAAGTTTGGAAATGATCCAATGGAAACCTTTTACCCGTGACCTTGAAGCATTACATACTAAAATTGTGTATTTTATTATCTTTTTCCTCATGACTGGAGCAGAACTGGTTAAAATCTTTGGCTTCTAAAAGCTGTAAAGACCTGAGATTTTATGTGTGAAACATTATAGTGCCAACAAATATGAAGTGTGTTGTATGGCTCTCTCCATGCCCTTTCATATCGTATATCACTCAGTATGGATTCTTGAAATTTATTTTCAAGTTTAACGTTGACCTTGGGCACTAACAATAAAGGTGAAGGTCAAATGCTTAGCCAACATAGGTACTCATGTCCCCCATGGCCTAGTATACTGTTGTGAAATTTGAAGATGATCCATAAAAAAAGTTTTTTTTTTTTTACTGATTTTCAACATTTAATGTGAAGTTGACTTTGACCCAGTTTTCACCTAAATTAAATCAGATGCAGCTGTTAATAGTATCTACCATCACACAAAATTTGACAATGATATGTTGAGGAATGTGGAGGCTAGAGTGCTACCAAAAAGACACACTGAACCGACTACGTACTCCCTCCCTTTGGGGGAAGAACAAGACTGAACAATATTTTTTTTTTTTCCCAAATTAGCTTTTAATATGGAGATACTGAAATAACAGCGTACAACAAACAGACATAGATTTCTTATAGATTCTATACACAAACTTAAAGTTTTAGTAACTTTAGCAACTGAAAGGGTTTTACAGATAGTACTTTTGGACCAAACGACAATCATAATACTCACAAAGCTGAAGGGCAAAGGTCACACAAAGGATCGCGCCCTAACTGGGCTCACAAAAACTGCAGGTGTGCTTCTGGTTTGACAGGACAAGGTAGTGAAAAGGAAATCACAACAGGAGCAAATAGTTTTAAGACCCACAGGACGGGGACAAAAGACTCGATATACACCCCCCCTCCCCCTCCCCCCGGTAACACATTCATATTGTTCACCTTGTTGGCTTTTATGAAGCAAGATGCAGTTTAGATCAAATAATCCTCATAATCATAATCTCATCCTTATGAGCAGAAAGGATTCTCTTCATATGAAACATACATAGGTTGGTTGTAGTATTTGCCAAAATATTTTCTTTTGGTTAGCTCGAGTCTCCTTTGGTGCCAGATGAATGAGATTTGGTACATGCTACAAAAGAACGAAAGTGTTTACATGTTTACAACGATACCAAAAATGGTTTTAACTGGTAATTGTAGCTTCATTTCCAATGACTTAAAGCCGAAAATATCAGATTTATCTATCTGAGCCTGTTGGGGTGTTTAAACGTGATATGAATTATGACCCATACTCTTTCTTAATAACCAAACATGTCAAATTTTACTCTGTTAAGAACTTCAGACAGACAATCGTAGTTTCACTTTTTAACAAATCCAGCAATAACTGGGCTAATTTTGTTACTTTGAATATATACTTGTTTTATTTGCACTATAGCTGACTCTTTTTTAATACAACAGGACCAAGCTGATTGACTCACAACTTTAAATATACAAACATATTATTCTGACTATCATTGACAGGCAACCTGAAATGTGTTAAGGAAGCAGTACTAATGATATGCCCGTACAGTTACACCAAGACGTAAACAACAATCAAAAATACCGTAACATTTATCAGCCAGTTACGGCTATGTGAGTTATGACCCTTCGCTGGACTCTTCCCCAGCTTCCTCGAGGGCTCTTGGATCCATCTGTGACAAAACAGGAGATTTTGACGATTCATTTTCTCCTCGGCCTGCAGTGGTTGGGTCATCAGTTGGCTCAACGCTGGTGTTGAGGAATGCTTGATACTGGTTCCAGAAGCCTGCTGAGCTCCTAGTGGCTGGAATGTTTGAGGAAGTCATAGATGTAGAAGAAGGAAGTTGGTCAGTGGAAGAACGACGACTCCGGGCTGACGGACGTGACGTTTTGGATACCACACCATGATGCTTCATGTGCCCCTAAGAATTAATGGAGTCAACTGATTTTTATTTATAATCATTATCTTGGTAAGACAAACCTTGATAGAATTTGTGTAGGCTAAAATTACTAAAATTTTACAGCAGAGGTAATTTTAACCCTAACCCTAACCCAGCTTAATTCAATTTATTTTGTGCCAAATCACAACACCAGTCACCTTAGTGTGCTTATATTGTATGATAAAGCACTTGGCGACAGTGGGAATGAAAAACTCTCTTTTGTCTAGGACAAAATGCTTTAATCTACACAATAATTCTGTCAACATATCTATACATCTTATTGATATAAATGAATTTTGTATGATGCAACTTGTTCCTTACCTTCAGCCCACTGCGACTGGCGTACTCTTTTCCACACTCAGCACAACAGTAGGTCTTCTTCTCAGGACGAGACATGGGAGAGGGGAGGGTTGGAGCAAGGTTGATGGGGCCAGAAGCATCCAGTATTGAACTTGAGCCGAATCCACTTATGCCATCTGCCCGGTCTTCCCTCCCATATGAACTAAAATGAAAGCTTTGACGTGTCTCTCTTACAAAAGTGGCTGTTTTCTGTGGTTCGTCTCTTACTTCAGCACCAGTGGTGTCTGTAGCCTCCAAAGCTGGCGTCAGCTTGGGTTCTCCTTCTGGCACAGTTGCTTGGTCTTGCTTTGGTGTTGTGGGTGGAGATGAGAGCTCTTTATCTTTATTTATGGGCTCTGGTGATTGGGGTCTTGGAGAGACTGGGTCTGATTCCAAGGTTGTTGATGTATTACCGTCACAAAGATTGGGGTTAGCGGTGGTGCTGGGACAGGTGTAGGAAAAGGGATCATCGAGAGCAGGTGTTCTTTGCAAGTCTTCTACATTTGATTTAGAGCCAAGGAAGGCATCGGAAGAAGTAGATACTTCATCCTCTCCACAGTCCATCTCAGTAGCAGTAGGTGATTCTGTAGTTTTGGTAACACTGGAAGTAAACGGTGAAGGGGTAGATTTTGGAAGATTGAAACCAACACTGGCTTGTGGAACTTGGTCATCTTCACCAGTTGGTGAGGGTTGATCTGTCTGCTGGGATGCTGGCAAAGGGACACTGACAGTAAGCACAGGGGGGTCTGCACTGCCCGGTGGTGAAGTCTGTGTGGTGGGATTCATAAAGGGGTCAGGGCTAAGGTCAGAGGGGGGAATGTGGTCTGGGCTGGGGGGTGCAGACTTGCGTCGATTTTGAGTGGACTCAGCTGATTTCATACTGTCAGAGACAGGAACAGAGGCAACTGTTGCAGTATTAACTTGTTGAGTTGGAACAATGCTCTTTGAATGGCCTGCTAGGGGAGGTGTATTACTTGAAGTAGCATTTGGGTCAGTGCACTGGGACTGAGATTGTACCAAGGATATGGCTTTAGATTCAGCTGGCATCTCATGTGCAGAATCCTCTGTGCCATCTGGAGGCAATTGTCCACCAAGGTGCATACGGATGTGGTGCTGAAGCACAAGAGCATTAGTGAACTTACGTTGGCACAGTGGGCAAGAGTTCTGTACACGTGCATTGGGAGGTCGGGCATGATGGGTGGCAATATGGGATCGCAGACTGCCTTTGGTAGAGAAGGATCGTCCACATATCTTACATGGAAAAGGGCGTTCTCCAAGGTGTGTGGCCTGGTGCAGCCGCAATGCTCTGGGGCAGCTCAGCACTCGAAGACATACCCCGCACTGATTGGATGTAAGGTTACCAGCTGGATCTGTAATCAGTGATGGTAACATGCCTCCTGCCATGGCACTTGCTCCATTGGCACCCATGCCTAGGGCAGCTACCATTTCGCGAGTAAAGTTTGAAACTGAAGTAGTAACAAGGCTAGAAGATAGTGGAGATGCCATGACATACGTGGTAGAACTGCTGGCATTTGTGAAACTACTGTTTGCTGAAGTTGCTAAAGAGGTAGTGGTACTGCCAGATAACATTTCCATCACAGAATTGGAAGTAGTGGAAGAACTCCATAGAGAAGAGGAAGGTCGAGGTGCCTTCTCTAGCTTCTCAACCAGCCTTTGCAGCTTAGAGGTTTCCGATGTAGGAGTGGGGGCTATGGAGGAAGGCAGGGAAGATGCATTGGTAGTTGTGGGTGGTCCTGTGACTTTGGGAAAAGAAGAGAAAGGAAAGGAAAGCTGAGAATGGCTTGAAGAAGCATTGTGGTGGGAGCCTGGAGCAGAAGGTAGAGGGGTGCGGAGCAAGCCCAAGGCTGGATGATTGTAGAGGGATGAGTGTGCAGCTGGGGTAGAAGAAGGTGTGGAGACAGTTGGGAAAAGAAGCTTAGGCAGGTGGGCTAGCTGGGAATAGGCAGCAGGGGAAAGCACTGGGCCATGAGGAGGAGTGTTTTCATCAAAGTGCTGCTTAGAACCCTTGAATAATCCTGTGATGGCAGAAGATGAGGACAAGGAAGGGTTTGTGAGAAGGGAGGTTGCGAGAGATGAGGTGGAGGAAGACGATGAGGAGGATGCGTTGGATGAGCCAGTTGTGATAGATGCTGCGGCAGCTACCACTGCAGCTCTATTAAGCTGCAGGAGAGAGTGGGAAATCAATGCTAGATCAACACTCGGGGGCAGGGGTAGGGAAGATGGGGTCGATCCTCCAGAGGCCCCTAGTGGTAGCCCAGTGCTAGAACCACTGATCTCCAAATTGTCTCCAGATGTTTCATCCTCAGCCCTATTTTTTCTCTTCTTCTGTATCGTATTCATGGCACTAGTACTGCTACCGCTGCTCATGTTTTGTCCTATATCCGATCCCCCAGCAGTCCCTAATGCAATCCCAAACAAAGACGGTGGCAGAAGTGAGAGCGAAAGCTCAGGGTTTTGTTCTCTGTGCCGCAGAAAATGAACTTTAAGGTTGCCTCGTGTAGTGAAGCGGCTGAGGCACACTGGGCACTGGTAAGGTCGTTCCCCCGTATGTGAGCGGAGATGTATCTGCAGGGATGAATCACTGCTGAACATTTTTCCACAAAAGCGACAGGCATGCTGGAGACGGCTGCTGATGTTGATGGAACTGGATGCAGAAGAAGATTCTCCTCCGTTAGAAGGTGATTGCAGAGCATGTTGCGAGTTTGGGACTATAGGTACTGATGTGGGAAGGGGTGTGTTAAGGAAGGAGAGACCACTTTGCCCGCTCACTGAAGTAGTATTTGGAGACTTCTCATGAAGATACCGACTGGGTAGAGTTAATGACAGTGCTAACGGATAGGTGGAGGAAGCCACTGTGGTGGCACCAGAGGAAGAATTCAAGGGAGCTGATGAGCGAGAACTACCCCTTGTGAAACCATGAGTACCAGCTGCCCCACCGGTTTCCTCCATCTGCACCTTGTGAGGCTGCAGGATTTGAGACAAGGAAGTGCATTGCTGTGTGGGCTTGTTGACTGCTTGGGAGGGAATCAGGGAGGAGAAACATGCGAGAAGAGGAGCCATAGAGGTGGAAGGTTGAGGTGCAGTTGGCTGGGTTAGTGGACTAGATGCCCTTTTACTGCCTTCCAAGCAGAGCTGAGACACGGAAGGGAGAAGATGTTGGGCGGGGGTGTCTATGCTATAGGAGGCTCCACCGAGGCGTAGGACCTGTCTACAGATCTCTTCTGTTATCTGCATCTGGTGAATTTGTCTTTGCTGCAACACCCGAAGCTCCTCCAGGATCAGAGCTATGCTCAGCTGGGTCCTAGAAGGTGCACCCGAGGCAGACGACACTCCAGGGCTTGGGGTAGGTGTAACAGGACTTGGCGGGCCTTCAGGCACACGACTGGGGCTTCCAGGGTGTGGTGGGGGACATAGAGAAGCAGAGGAGGAGGAGGAGGAAGAAGAGGTTGTGGTGGTGGCTGATAGCCCCAGCTTGGGAGAGGCCATTTGTGAGCTTCTGGAAGGGTAGGTAACAGCACTTACAAAAGCTGCAGAATTGCTGGCAAACAACTTAAAGCCAGGTGAGAATTGTATGTGGGATGAGAGAGGAGAGTAAGGGAAGTCTGTTGAAAGGGAGGGCTGTAGGTCTTTGAGAGCCTGCTGGTAGGGCTTTATCGGTGAACAAGGTAGCGATTGACCTTCAGTAAGTTGAGAGGTGATCTGAGAGTCCTTGAGAGATGAACAGAGCGTAAGGGGCAGCTGGGAGCTTTGAGGAGAAGACAAAGAGCACAAAGTAGAATCCGTGATAAATGAAAAGAAGTGTGACTTCAGTGCTGTGGTGTCATCTGCAGGTATTAAAAAAAAGGAAAAGAAATTTAGGTGGCTATTTCAGGTGAAGAGTATAAAAAATTAAATGGTCTGTAGGAGGTGACTTTAAGCCCCAACTAAACTAAATGTTTTTTTCCTGTCCTCTTTGTGCTGCTTCTTTAGTGCTGTCTGCACACAGACACACATGCTTGCACACAAATGCACACATGCGCTCAGAATATAGTACTCACCCGCAGAGGAGACCACCTTGTTTCCAAGGAAACACACACAAGACAACGGACTCTACTCTCTACACTTCTACTTCCCAATAAAAAATAAGACGCATCCTAAGGCACTCTTTCATCTATGCCTCTTTTTCTTTTTTTCTTCCTCCAGTCTGTCTTACTGAAGAACCCACCCCCCATTGGCCCAGTGGGGGTGTCAAGAGTTAGTTCTTAGTCAAGTACTGAACACTTTGCAGGGGATCTGACTGGCTAGTAAAACCGACTTTAAACAACTGGGGGTCCCATTCCTGATAGGCCAGCCAGAGGAAGGGGGCGTCATGCAAACAAAACAAAAAGGCCATTAGACAGACATGATGACTCAGCAAATACGTTTGATGAACAAACTTATCCTGAACTTGCAAAACACAAAGCTTACTTGCCAATTCATGACACACAGGTAAAAAAAAAAAAAGGTAACACTTTGTATAGTCACGTGCACCCAAATGCATACAGGACCTCGTGCTCTTTGCTCAACAGCTACAATTTTGTGACACAATGGGGCCCCTATTCCTGTAACTGAAGTGGACAAGCCGACACAAATACACACAACTGTGTGTACACACACGCGCGCGCTTTCACATAGACGTCTTCGAGGGCATGTTCATGGTTCAGTGGCTAGCAACAAAGCTGAATGAGGACAATGGGCTGTTGCAGTTAGAACACCTTATACAGTGCCCCTCAAAGTTTCCTTTTCCTTGACCTTCTCATGCTCGTGTCTTTGCTTCTAACCATAACCCTTTTCATAGCACATGCCTTCAGATTCACCTTGCATTGTTTTTCAGTGATTTCTTTCGATTTATTGTGTTTCCCTGAAATGTGGGTGGTCTGCGTCTTTGAAACTAGCAGTGTGAGAGGACTGAAGATACTTGGGTTTTATGGGGCCAAGGAAGCAGCTTAAGGCTGAAACCTGCACAGAAGGAATTAAAGCGTCTGCACTCAAATTATTCCAGCAAGCCATTTTCTTAACACACAGCTATAACATGCACCTTTAACTTTGGTTAAACATTTAACGCAAATGAACTCAATTTAAACACTTAAATGGAATTAATTAAAGAATAATTAAGAGTAAATGATTACATCTCAGTCAACAAAACTTAAAATAAAAACATATTTGAATCCCAAAACTGGAAGTCCCAAAGGAGATAATAGTTAATTCAAAATGTAAATGTACATCCTAACAAAGCACTAAATGTATAAGTACTTGCACGTATCAAATATTAAAAGGCACAAACCAACCGCATGCTAAGAAAAGGTTAAGTCTATACAACGACATCCAATGTAAATCTCGTCTTACTTACTATTGATGATTGTTCTATTGATTTATATAGTCTATGTCTCACCATGCTCAATTTTCCGACAGGCACCCAGGCTCAGGCTCAAAAGCTGCTGGGGTCGTTTCTGTTTCCGACGGGACATGCTTCAACAGGATGGGACCGACGCAGGGGCGCATTGGACAACGCACAACTTTTACTCTGTCTCCCTGCGCGCTGAAAAAAGCAGGTAACTAAATTACTTAGACAAAAAAGAAGAATTAAATAAATAAAGACAAACTACAGTATGACTTCCACAAATCTGACACCGGGTGATCCGGTTCGATTAGACTTAAGAAAGTGGCTCCACGTTGGTGGCATTGTTGAGATGAGTGTGTGCGTGTGTACGTGTGCGTGCGTGTGTGTGTGTGTGTGTGTGGGGGGGGGGGGGGCATAC
>VUQR01035594.1:93316-116682 GCA_015108515.1 Hemichromis elongatus
CCATCCATCCATCCATCCATCCATCCATCCATCCATCCATCCATCCATCCATCCATCCATCCATCCATCCATCCATCCATCCATCCATCCATCCATCCATCCATCCATCCAGAGCTGAAAATTATCCTGCAGTGGATGAAAAGTGGGGTACACCCCAATGGGCCACCAGTCTATCACAAGGCTAACCCACTAGACAGACAACCATTCAGGCTCACATTCAAACCTACACCCAGTTTCAAACCAGAAACCAGTGAAAGCAAAGTGTTTGCAGCCTGAGAGACACAGTATTCATACAGGAACCATGGAAGCCTGACTTATCAGGGAAAGTTTAAGGCCTCTGCTGCTCAGAACCTCCTACATGCTGGGGCCAGAAGTTGTTTTAACCACGGGTCCAGAGAAAAGTTGCACCTGTCTGATGGCTTTAAGACCCAAAACATCCTATGACCTTAGGAAACATTACTGATTGAAGTCCAGGATATTGTACTTTCAAATTACTCACACTGTTAAGTCAATTAATAAATAATAAAATAGGTTTATTGTGTTATTTATTAACTCTTAGTTTCATGCCTAATTCTATGACGTTGCATTGTGATTAAAAGAAACAATAACATTTGATTATTTAAGGAGCTTTTGTATCTGACTGTGGCTTGTGTTTCGTGAATGGATGTGGCAGGTCTTTGAAATTTTGAACCTTTAATATAAGGAAAAAAATGGATGTCATCAGCTGTTGTAAGTTCACATGTCTTAGAGGCATGTAAATTAGAGTAAGATCACAATAAAGGATGCTTCCTCTGTCGATGTTCTCAATTTTAATTTCTCTTGAGAGATGCCAGGAGAAACTGCAAAAATGTTCCCTTGACAAAATTCTGTGATTATTTGCTTTTCTGTGCACAACCTTGTGCACCACATATTTGTGCACGCATTTCAACCTGACGAAATCCAACCTAATCCATTTTTATACTGAATATTCTGAAGGTTGTGTTTTTAATAATAAAAAAGGGAAGAAAAGAAAAAAATCCAGGGTCTACTTTTTAATGTCTTTAAATTGTGATGGAAAAATACTACTCTCTTATACAAACTTGCAATCATGCTTCTAATTGACAAAGAACAAAAGTAAGGAAAGCATTCAACATGTGGGACACGCGTGGTGTAGGACAGCTAGAGAGGAAACACTTTGCATGAATAGCTGCTGTAAGGCTGTCATGTTTTAAAGTGTTCAGGGACATGATTTAAGATCTAACCCTAAACCTTGTGTCTTCAGAGTTACCTAATCAGTTTCCCTGCCCCACTCATCCACCTTTGCCCTTCCTCCCATCTCAGGATCAGCTGACCTCTCTGAGTGCAGTGAATCTGTCGGGATTAGCCTCCAATCGGCAGTCTGATCTCACACAACTCACGCACTCACAGATGGCTTTAGTCTGCAAACACTAGGAAACTAACGGGTAAGGAATGGCACTTTTGAGTTACCTTTTTTTTTTAGTGATTTCTAACGATACATAGTTGTTAGTTGAAGCATAAAAGTTTCGGGTGAAATACAGAAAAAAGGAGCACATGTAAAGGAAACTGAGGCAGCCATCTGTCTCAGATGATCTCCTGATCCCTCCACGGCAACAGCTTGAGTCTAAGAGCAGTTAATGCTCATCTATGGTCAGTGTTACAACACATTTACTATAATTTTAAAGAAAAGGAACCACTGTATATTACAACAATTGCTTTGTTTCATTTGATAATGTTCCAATATCTGATAAAATATAAAATTGTAAAAATAATGTTTTTTTTGTGCCATTTTATATAATTTTTAGGACTTTATGTTGTGCCGATATATTCCCTGACAAAGTGGATGAGGCATTTCTGATATTGTTGTACACTTTCAGCATGTTTTCTCACTAAAACTGCGTACTTTGTGAAGTATCTATTCATAGAGCACAGTAGGCAAAAGCCCAGTAGACAGGATTACTGGTCTGAGTGCACAGTTGGAGTGAAACAAGCATTCCCAGATTGTCACCATCTCTGCGCTGCCTGTGTCTTGTGTGTGGGTCTGTCTTGTTTTAGTCTTTCTTATACATCACACAAACATATTAGTGTGTACAATTCTTGATATTTGTATGGTTTGTGTGTTTGCCACTCAGTCAATGTGCTTATTTGTTTTCACCCTGTTGTATGAAACCAGTGTATATAGTATCCTTGTCACAATGGCTTCCATGGATGATGAGCTGACCTGTTCTGTGTGCCGAGACACCTTCAGCCAGTCCCAGCCCCTGCCCTGTGGTCACAGCTTCTGTCCTGCCTGTGTCCGCGAGGCCTGGAGCAGCCTGGGTGAAGGAAAAGGTCGCTTCACCTGTTCCCAGTGTCAGGAGGAGCATGGGGAAGTGCTGTGTGACTGCTGCCCTCCCGAGGCAGTGAAAGGACAACCGCCATTGGCAATCAAGACCTGCCTGAGGTGTGAAGTGTCGCTGTGTGCCGAACATCTCCAGCCCCATCTTGAGAGACCGGTGTTCAGCACCCACCTTTTGGTGGATCCGCTGGGCGATCTGTCCCAGCGAAGGTGTCCTGCACACACAGAGCTGTTCCGCTACTACTGTGCTGATGAGAGGGTGTACGTGTGTGGCGACTGTCTGCTGGATGGGGGCCACGCTCAGCACAAAGTGAAGGCACTGAGGCACGTGGAGGACGATTTGAAGGTGTGCTGGATAGAAAATCAATGAATGTATCTTTGCATGTTAATGTGTGATTGCTGTAATACCCACGGGGTGATTTTTACAGGTCATTCTACAGACCCTGCTTTTAAAAGCAGACGAAAAACTGAAAGATGGAGAGCGAATTCTCAAAGAACACGAGAACATCGATTCCAACATGGCTGTGAGTACACATATTTATCCGTGCAAAGGAATTCTAATGACTCACAAAACTGTTCACAAAACTGGTGTGGTTTGATTATGTCTCAATTACTGATCTGCCAGCAATTCGGTATTCTGTCCTCACTGGTTCCAGGACTCTCTGAGGCAGGACGATGCCCAGGTGGAGCAACTGGGCTTAGACCTGCAGGTCCAGGTCAACAAGCTGGTGGTGGCACTGAGAGACATCACCAAGAAGGAGAGACAGCAGGTCATGGATCGTGTGCACGAAGACTGCTCCAAAGTGACGGACCACATGCACCAGACCCTGAGAATCCAGCACTATCTGGCCTTGTTGCTGTCAGAGACAGACCCTTTCTTGCTCATCTGGGTGAGTGCAGCATTAGGTTTTTCAAGGTCATGTAACCGAAACAAAATTATAGCTTAAGACAGGATGTACCAGTTTCCAGTATGCAGATCACACATTTTCCGATTTCATTCCCACAAAATTTTGGCATGGCACGACTACATATTAGAGCTGTTTGAAAATGCAAAACTGTAGCAATGTAGGAATTTACAGAAAAAGAATCTCCCTGAGCACATTTACAGAGACTGCTGTTTTTCATTCTGTTGGTGAATTTTTCTCAGCTGTCCTTGAATTTTCTTTTTGCAGGCCTTTCAGTCAGATGACACAAAGTAAGTCCAGAACAAACCAGTCAGACTGTATTAGGACTCATCCTGAGCTGTGTTATGTTAACGTGTGTGTCTGGGTTGGCACGTTAGGGAGTGTTTTTATGTGGAAGCCTGAGAGAAAAAGACAGAGACAGACAGAGAGAGAGAGACAATGCATGACACAAAATATTAAAGGAGTTATTTCATTTGTGGTTTCTATTTGTAGGTTATTAGCTGAGCTGAACAGTCCACTTTACATCCCTGATCCCATCAGCGTAGACAGGAAGCACATTCTGGAGGACATCGAGAGCAAGTACCGCGAGTTCATCACTGCTACCCTCCGCTGTCTCAGTGAACTCAAGAGGGAACTCTGTGAGTGCAATGAATGCGTGACGCTTCCCTGCCCTGCTAATGATTTGAACGGAATAGCCAGACATTTTGGGAATGAAGCTTGAGAGCTTTATTGTTGAGCTTCAGAGCTTAAGCCAGATCTTAGAGGTGCTCTGTTGCTGTAAGGTGCTGTAAGCAGACATCATAAAATCCATCCATCCATCCATCCATCCATCCATCCCTGATAGATGGGCCATTTGGACCATTCTCCATAAACCCTGGAGATGGTTAAGATCAGACCAGTCTGGTACCAACAACCATCCCACGTTAGTGCAATGGGATTGTTGATTAGAAATTTGCTTTAATGAGCAGTTAAACAGGTGTACCTAATAAATTAAATAATTTTTTAAAGCCATCTTTGGGTTTGGTATGATTAACAACTGTAAGCAGTAACTATGTAACAGGTTCATGTGCAGTGTTCCAAATTGTGTACAGGTAAGAGCGGTTCAGGTGATTGTCCTGTGAACTCACAGCAAGCCAGTGAGTATTTTTAGAAGTGACATCATGTCTGAAGCAAATGATCTCCTGCTGTGCGCTTCGTGTAAGAAAGTATGACTTTGGATGTGATTTTTCTTGACATCGTCTGGAGTTCATGTTTGATAAAACCTAAAGAATGTGTTTGTGTGTGATTTCGTTAACACATGGATGTCCTTTGCAAATATTTCTCAGTTAATATAAATCCATTATGGTTTCTATGGTTCACTGGAGGACACACTTGCCGACACTCAGAGACCGACAGCTTGAGCAAACAAAATAAAAGCTTTAATAAGATGCTACTGGTAACATACAAGAGTCTAGGCAAATTCAAAAGCAGCAGACAACAGAATCCCAAATAAGGACACAAAATCTAAGCTGGCACTAAAAACAGGAAGACAAAAGTAAACAAAGGTGGGGAACTAGGCAGAGAACAGAGGAACACAGACAAATACAAAGGCAGAGACATGAAGCTGAATACACCACCAATCTGTTTAACAAACTCTGAGTCCAATGCTGACCTCTAATCCCGAGAAACTCAGTTTTGAGTCCAGAATAGAGAATCAGAGATAGTTCAACTCTGAATATGTTTGCCTTGAGCTAAATAAACAAAGCATCATCAACGGATTATTGAAACCTTGATTAACTATGAATGTTTTGAATAAATAGCAGATGATGTTTATCTGAAAAAGCACAAGTTTAATGACCTGAATTTTCTTCTTTGGGTTCTGAAGTTGGGAACATCAAGTTTGTAACGTTCAGAGCTGAAATATATTTATTCAGATGTAACGCAGTCGGGACAAAATTAAGGTGACAGCAACTGAGGATTCAGGTGTGGCTTAAAACCATACATTTATACATCTCTGTCTTGCATTTTAAAGGTTCTGTTTTGCTCCATAGAAACAAATTTAAATACTACGGGGAAAGTAATTCCAACAACTGACAGCAATTTCTCTCTCTCCTTACAGTAACCAGTCCTTTGAGTCTGGACACAAACACAGCTCATCCTCTGCTGAGCGTCTCAGACGACCTGCGCTCAGTTACACGGGTTAAAAACCGACTGCCCTGCGCTGCTCATCCCGAACGTTTCGACCACTGGCCGCAGGTCCTCACCGTCCAGACCTTCTCCTCCGGGACTCACTACTGGGAGCTGGAAGCAGAGGGATTCTGGGATATAGGCGTCTGCTACCGAAGTATTGGACGGAAGGGCAAAGAAGGCAATGCATTTGGGAACAACAAGGTACGTAAGACCGAAGAGCCAAAGTGGTTAATCACAATCATATCGTTAATAGAATGAGCAGGAGCCTCTGTTTGATACCCATCCCTGACATCTCTCAGTTTGTTTGGCATCAGTGAAAAAGATTATTTTTTTTCTTTGAGCACCTCCTTAGTCAGTCATCAGAGTAAAACAGTCAATTTAGCCTTGAAAAGTGAACCTTCTTTCTACTTTCCTCTGGTTCACTAAAGCAGTTCGGCAATTGTATTCCAGTTCTATTCTTTTCTAGTCCATCTTATGTGTATGCTTAATTTTATGTTTAGTATCACTGCCCTGATTTAACCGTCAATAATCAAAGCACATTTTGCAGAAGGACGAGAACATTTACAGTGAGAGCCAATGCTCTCTTGGAACACTGCGATGATTTCATTTTTAATGATCATTTTTGCTCAACAATTTAAAATATAAACCATTTACTTAAAATTATCGCCAGTTCAGTTTTCTCTGCATCAGTAATCATTTGATCATCAAGTTTCAGCTGAAATGAAAACATCTTCCTTGATTAAACCCCTTGTAGGTTTCATGGAGCTTGACACAGCAGCACGACAAAAAGCTAGCCGCCTGGCACAACCGCAGGAAGACCCGCCTCATGTACCAAATGACTGGGAACCGCATTGCTGTAGCCGTGGACTACAGCTCAGGCACCATCACCTACTCGGAAGTGGGACAGTCTAACAACCTGATCCACCTCCACACCTTCTCCACCACCTTTACCCAGCCGGTGTGCCTGGGCTTCGGACTCTACAAAGCAGAGCTTAACAGTCGCATCACTATTGTTAAAGTCTGATGCGATGAAAAGGACAGCTAGGAAGATGATGATAATGAACTCTGTGCTACTTTAGCCATTCCAAAATAAAGTGTTGTTGTTTTTTTCCATCTGTGTAACTTACACAAACCTCTGTTGGAGCCTGTTTCTCTGCCCCCTGCTCTAAAACAGAACTTTACCTCTTCCTTCCTGTGTCTTCTAAAGCTGCGATCAGCTAATACTGACATGTAAAAACATTTCCAGTAGACACCCAAAGGGAGTTTGATGCTTCACTAGACGCTAGATGGAAAGGTTCATTTTAAAGGGGACCAATTATGTTCATTTCCAACAAAACATTTTTATTATAAATATTGGACTTTCCTGGAGCATCACTGCAGTGCAGAATAATCTGTATGCAGACCCTCAGTTCATCCTCTGAAACAAGCCTTTCTAGATTCCCTCCCTCTTCCCTGAAACCAACAAGTTTCCTTACAAAGAAGAAGAAGAAGGAGCTGCTGTACTTTGTAGTTTGCGCTTGAGATGACCATATTAGGAATGTCTGCTCACCGTGACATCATACAGAGCCAAGAGTACAAAAAAATCAGTCTAAAACTGTCCATTTATATAAGCTTAAAGCCTGCGCTTTGAGGTTTACATGCACATATGTTGGTGTCATTATTTGAAACTTCGGCCACCACGTGTAGCAGCGCATGTGACAGAAAACAAGGAAAAGCATATTAGGTCCCCTTTAAAAAGGATACGAATTAGTTTTGGATCAGACTGCAACATTGTTCAGCACTTTGATTCCTCTGTGATTAGAAATGAGGATAGCTGTTGTTTATATAATCTTCTGGAAATTTGTTTGGCTCATATTAATAAGATAAACTTGAACCTTTTTCTCACCCCAGCCTTTCTTAACCATCTCTGAAGCTCTACCTCTCTTTTCTGATTCTCTGTCTGTATCTAGCAGCGTCTAGACATTAGGTGCATGATCAAAGAAAAGCACAAAAGCAGCATCTTTATGGATCAAACGGTGCTGCGGACCCAGGAATCCAGCTTTATTTACCACATTGTATGCATAAATAAATCTCGCTGTTTTCACTTGAAGATGGCGAAGGATCTTTTGATTCTTGTGAGGAGATGAGTGTTTTGGTTGGGAATTACGGTGTGTGTGTGTGTGGTGGGGGGCAACTGCCATTCACTTGCTAACTTTGCTCTTTGAAGCTGCTCACACTTATTTATCTTTTATATTACTGTAAAGGTGAGTGGGCGGATGCAGCATAAAGGGTGAGAATGAAGCAGATGGAAAGGAGGGAGAGAGAGAGACAGAGAGAGAGAGAAGGGAAGGAGCAGGGAGATAGACAGAGAGATCAGAGCAGTCTCTATCTTGGTTGCAATCAGCCATGCTGTGAATTATTGTGACAGAGGAGCGGGAGAACAAGGATATTTCAGTCCTTCAGATATGGAATACACGATCCTCTGTATGGGAACAGGTGATCTTCTGTTTATTACTTTTATTATTCTCATAATCTTGTAATTTTGTAGTCGGATCATGTTCAGTCATTCGTGATGAATAGCAGAACGAACCTTGTGATTCCTTGAACAAGAAGGCATGTTGCATCTGTCTCTGAATAACTTTGTTGAAGCTTAGAAAGAACTGTTTTAACCCTGTTACTGATTTTGCACAGATAAATGGATCTATGTTATTTAAAAAATGCTAGACTTTGAAATGGCATTGGAGACGGTGGGGAGGGGGGGCTTTGCATTTTGTTCATTATAGTGAGCTGAACCAACAGAAAGTCTGTCGAACCTGCAGAGAAGATGAACCTGTTTACGTGCGGCTGCAGCGTGTGTGAGTGCGCGCAACAAGAGGCACAAATGGGAGAAAGAGCGCGAGTGTGTGGCAGACAGATGGTCACTCAGTGGAGTTGTTCCCCATCTCTCTCTCTCTCTCACTCCCTTCTGGGTCCTACATCCTCCCCCTGTCACCTTTCCAAAGTCTTACCTAATCTTTTTTTTTCCTCTCCCCTCTCTCCCACACCTTTTCCATCCTCGTCTTCCTCGGTTAAATCCTGGACTTGGATTCTCACTCACCGCGCCCCTTAGTTTTTCTCTGTCTCTCCCTCTCTTTTCCTCGTCAGCTACATATCTTCTTCTTTTTTTTTGCTGACGACATCAACTTGAAAATATCAAGAGGGTTTTTTTTCAGAGTGTCATTCTGGACCTCTTTGACACAGCACGTAGGACACTGAGGAGATCTGGGGATTTGTGTGGGAGTCAAAAAGGGGGAAAGTCGAAAGAGAAGACTGACAAATGTGACCAGTAAACCAATCTGAGTTAAAACTTCCTGGAAGACATAGATTAAATTAAAAAAAAGGTTTTCTTTCTTTTTCTGGTCTGATATAGAAAGTTTCTTTAGCTGTAGCATGTTTATTTATTCTGCAGATTGTCCACAGTGACTCTTCGCCATAGCAATTAGAGATATTTGACTTAAAAAAAATATCCCAGGTTCAGCCATGCACCTCGGGTCAGTCCACCCTGACATCCTGCTCCTCCTGGGTGTGCTCCTGTTGTGGGGACCGTTGGGATCCAGGGGTCAGAATGACACAGAGCCCATCATCCTTGAGGGGAAATGTCTGGTAGTGTGTGACTCCACGCCTTCGTCCGAGCCTGCCGGTAACGCCCTGGGTATGTCGGTGCGCTCCGGCTCAGGCCGGGTGGCCTTCTCCGCCAGCCGCCAGACCAACCATGAGCCAACTGACATGAGCAACCGCACCATGATCATCTACTTTGATAATGTGAGTTATTAGATATCAGATATCTGTGTTTATTATTCCCATTTGTAACAAATTGTGACAGTTTTATTCTTTACAATGTGTAAAGAATAAACATTGTAGGGCGCGGGGGGTGGGGGGGGGTGGATATGAAAATAGGTCTCAGTAGTTTGAAAGAAAGAGATCTAAACAGGCGAAAACAATGACCCACGTCTCGACTTTATCACCCCCCTCCCCTCTCTTTTCTCTTTTTCCCGCCGTCTGTGCAGATTTTGGTTAACGTGGGCACTCATTTTGACCAAGAAAGTAGCGTGTTCCTGGCACCAAGGAGAGGGGTGTACAGCTTCAACTTCCATGTGGTAAAGGCCTACAATAGACAAACTATTCAGGTACGCCCACTCGGCTCTGACACTTATAGCTGTCGTTCCAGTAGATCACTCTCTTAATCTCGCTGGTTCCCATCTCTTAGGTTAGCCTGATGGTGAATGGCTGGCCGATGATTTCGGCTTTCGCCGGGGACCAGGACGTGACCAGAGAAGCCGCCACCAATGCTGGCCTGGTGATTATGGAGAAGGGCGACAAGGCCTACCTCAGACTGGAGAGAGGCAACCTGATGGGAGGCTGGAAGTACTCCACATTCTCAGGCTTCCTGGTTTTCCCCTTGTGAGAAAGATAGAAGGCTGGCAGGAGGGAGACTGGATGGGAAGTGAGAATGATTGAGAGAAAAAAGGGGAAGAGGTGGTGGGAGAAAAGAAAGGCTTCAATCTGTAACCTTATATAGTGCATGAAAAGATGACTTTTATGCAAAAATGAGAAGATTGTAAAAATGGACCAAAAGGAGAGTAGACAGCACACATAATTTCTCTGAGGAATTCATTTGCTCTGTTTTGTTTTGGGTTTTTAATGTCTAACTGCTTGTTATAGGAGATACTTTGTGGCAAAATTCTAAAGTAGCCATTTAAAACGTGGGCTTCTGTGCTAGAATATCTAAAACCTTCTGTTCTGAAGTGTTTCAACACTGCTGTGCTCCACATGCCATCCTATGTTTTAAAAAGAAATCTCTTTATTCTAGTGTGCCGTATGACTGGTGTTCCCCTACATGCCTGTTAATATAAAGCAACAAATGTTTATTTACAAAGAAATTTCTATCAAAGACAAAATAAAATAGTCTATACCTGGCTCAGTGTTTCACTTTGAGTATGCAAGCCGGTGTGCTTTCAGACAATATCTGATGAATCACTGTGACTGTTTAATCTGCTCATACAAGGCAGTATTTCTCATCCCTTCCATTGTACCCTACCCAGTGCCATGGCAGCTGTTTGTAAATATAGATCCCACCAGCAGAGTTGGCGTTGGCATGGACCGAAGGGACCAGCGTGGGACCCGGTGTGAAGTGTGATGTAGGGTGGATGCTCCTTACAGGGCAGCAGACAGATGGAGGCTCTGTCGTACAGGCAGGCTCATCTCTGCAGGGCTGCCATGGATAAAGTGTGGTGTGCTGTCATATGTAGTCACTTACGCTTCCGTAGTTCATGCCCACTATCGCTCTCTCCTGCTCTCTCTCTCTCTCTTTCTGACTTCCTTTGACATTTTCATCCGTGCATTACCAAAATTATACATTTATGAAATTAGGATGAAGAGTAAAAAATTCATAAAAGTGGAAGAAGCCAAGATGTTAATACACGCTGTCATAATGCTCCCAAAGAAATTGAATCTCTTATAATATTCACCTCAAATCCTAGACAGGAAATGATAGCCTTTCTAAATAAATCTCAGAAAACACAATGAAATCTTGCTGTTTTTTCTGCAAATGTTAAAGTGCTTTTCTTTTTTATACTTTACACCTAAGGTAGGGTGACCATATTTTGATTTCCAAAAAAGAGGACACTTGAGTCGTCATGAAGAACTTTAATAAAACTGTTTGCATAAAGAAAAATTTAACATTTTTCCACAATTTAAATGATGCCTTCTCTGCGTGGTTAATGACAAAAAAATTAATTTGAATTTTACTTTTATCTAGTGACATACTGAAGTTGTTCCTGTGTGTCCTTTATAAGGCTACAGGAATTGGTCAGACCTGAACACATCAACTAACATCGATCCAATTATCAATTTTCTTCTAATTATTTATTCAAGGACGCAGGAACCGATCCCAGAGGATGAACGGTGTGCCACACCAGATGGACTGCCGTTCTATTCCACGCGCTGAGTTACAATAATGTTTCTGCATATAGAAAATCTTTGAGCTTGAATGTGGGGTCGTCATGTTACAAACAAAGAGTACACTGAATTTACACTGATGGGGTATAACAGTATGACCACCTGCCTAAAATTATGTTGGTCCACCTTTGTTGCCACCACAGCCCTGACTGATCAAGGCTTGGACTCCACTGGACCCCTGAAGGTGTGCTGTAGTTTGTGGCACCACAATGTTAATAACAGATGCTTTAAACCTGTAAGTTACAAGGTGGAGCCTCCGTGGATCAGACTTGTTTGTCCAGCACATCTCAGTTAGATTGAGATCCGGCTAATTCATACCTCAAAGTCAATGTTATGCTCGTCAAAGCATTCATAAACCATTTTTGTTTTGTGGCAGGGTGAATTTTCCTGCTGAAAGAAGCCTATTCCTTCCTTTGACCACCTTTAATAAATACTGACCACTGCAGATCGGGAACACCACACAAGAGCTGCAGTCTTGGAGATGCTCAAATCCTTACACTTGCCAATTTTTCCTGCTTCTAATACATTAACTTTTTGGACAAAACGTTTACTTGCTTTCTAACAGGTGCCACAATCAAGAGATAATCAGTGTTATTCACGTCATCTGCCGTTGGTCATAATGTTATGCCTGATTGGTTTAACTATTCTCTGCTGAAATTATGTGTCAGGTGTCCGCATCATGTGAGCCCCACAGAGCCTGAAGCAGAAAGATCTGGTAAATAAAGAAAATTGATAACCACAATCTTGATAACTGTTATCTGTAATGGTGTTTTTAAGCTTTGCCAAGCCAGCCAACACAAAGACAGCCTGGTTTATATTATACCCCTCACGTTCTTTGCGTGTGAACGGCTACAGGATACTATTTTGATAATAGTAAGCAACAATCATTTTGTGATTATGTGTCTGAAATTTTCAGAAACTGTGTTTGAAATAAAACTGTGTGAAACAGTTTGGCAATGATGACACTTGACTATTTCTTTCATACAAGGCTTAGTCTAAGAGTGAGCGTGTCTAGAGACTTGGATAGAAAACCCCAGACATAGCTAATACATCTACGATTTTAAAGAATTTAAATCCACTGTGCCTTGATGTGTTTCAATGTGCTTTTTATCACAGTTGTTGTCCATTCTAGGTTACATCTGCTTGATTCACATATAATTTATATTTGATCTTCAGCAAAAGCGATAACTACAGCTGGGCATCGTTCGCCTCTTATCTAGCTGCTAATTCCTGCTGACAGACAATGTATATCTAAAGATGATCAGAGAGTTCCTGACTTGTCTAACCTGGCCATATCATCCTCATTCTCAAGCAAAGGCATCAACCAGTCATCGCCAGCTTCTGCAGACTGAGCTGGGGATAATGTTAGCTGTTCACCCAGCAGCTCTTTCACATCCCTCTCAGTATCTCTTGCAAGTGCAAGTCTTTGTTCTGTGCAAGACTGTCAAAGTGCTATGAGCTGTGGTAGTCCTGTGAAATATGGAAGCAGTGGGAGGGATGGATATTATCAGTTGTTTGTATGCATGTTGGGCTACAAGTACGGCCAATGTTTTTTTGGTTCTTATTATAATCATTTTCATTTTATTGTTTTGTTGCCACCTAAATCCACAACTATGTGTCAGTGTCCAAGCAAATTCTTTACTTAAAATTTATTAGCCCACCACCCAATGTAGGGTTTATGCCACGGCTGCCCTAAATGATCAGTACTGGTAATAACTAAAACCACTTTTTTTTGTTTCTGCTAAATATTAGACCTCCAATTTGACCAAACTCTTCAATAAAAATTATATTTTATTCTAAAAAAGAATTATTATTATCCATAATTTTTTTTAATTTTCTGTTTTAAGAAATTAAAAAAATCAGTAAACCACATTATTATTTTATGATTGAGAAATTTGAAATTACAGTTATTAACTTTCATTCCTGAGCAGAAAAAAGTAGGTTTAGCGGATGAATGTTAAAGCTTGATTATTTTACGACTTCTCAGTGAAATCCAAAGTGCTGGCCCAAAATTTAGGCATAAAAACATAAGTAATGTTTTTTCACAGATTTTTAAAAATATTTGTGTTTTCTTTCTTTTTTTTTATGACAGGTCACCTAATAAATTTGTCTTTGTATCTGACCATGGACATTATAACTGTGATGATATATCATGAAATGACACTATTGAAAACTCGTTTTGCAGATAGTACTTTTTCTCTGGTAAGATGGCCGGCTAGCACCAGCCTAAAGTAACAGCACAGTTGCTGTATTAGCAAGCATGTTGTGCTGTCATTTTCATGAAATACTATTTTATGGATTAAGGGATTATCCGATAAATTTAACACCATCATAAGTCAGTTGTGGCATGCCAGTCATGTCAAATTTTCATGCTAATTGTACCCAGGTAGGTGTATCTAATGCTGACAAAAGATAGAAATAATCAAGGATAGCTACCAGCATTTCAGACCATTGCATATAAACAAAGATTTTTATCCTTTAATCTTTGTTTATATGTTGTTTTAGAGTTGCCTTGCATTTTAGTCAAAGAAATTAAAAATTAGGCAGATACAGTAGATTAAACAACATCATCATTACTATCATTACTATGATCTTGGGACTCAACCAGTTCTTTTAATATCCTACACCCATAGATACTCCCAGCTCTGGTCTAAAAAAATGTGAGCTGGGAAGCCTGTAAGCCTCTATTTGTTTAGTAATTTCATGAATGGCTAACTTCTTTCTCTGGGGCATGTCTCTGACTCAGTTTGAGTCCTCTTTATGTGTGTATATGTGTGCATTTGTTCACATCGAATAATAATAATAATATACATCACCTCAGTATACATATACTGAGGATATCTATCTATCTATCTATCTATCTATATCTATATATATATATATATATATATATATATATATATATATATATATATATATATATATATATATGTGTGTATATGAGGTAACTACAAGAAGTATTGCACATCCAACATCCACAGAGTTTTTTCACATCGTGAGGCTCTACTTTGTGCAAGCTGTCAGTGTTTTTAAGTAAAATTAAAGCCAATGTAAACCCATTCATAGTGACAAGCAAATGGGCATTTATCTGCACAGATAAACAAATGACTTACCTGCTTCATATTTGTGAAAACACCAAACAGTAGAAAACATGAAATGAGTGAGCAGTGGCAATGCTTCTAGGGGAAATTAAGTAAGTTCTTCTCCAGCTGGCAGGTTATTGCATTCTTAAACTGTGTCATGAAGCCCCATATCAAGCTTATTTGAATTTCTATTGCATCTTCTATAGTATTCTCAGAGTAGTTCCCAGGTACCAAAGGTACCGTTGTTGTGTTCTGCCGTCTTTTGAATTTTTAAAGCTCTTGTATCTTCAACAATTGCTTTACAGCTTTAAACTTAGTATCTAGAGACAAACTGCTTACAAAAAGTGATACACAGTGTATCCAAAGTTTATATTGTTTTATATGTATTTCAATAAGAATAAGAAGAATAACTTTATTGATCCCAGAGGGAAATTCATTTGAATTTTTCAAGCAAAATGGTTTTAAATAATCAAACTAAAGAAAATAAAAGAAACGGGTTTTACCAGACAGAGCGAACTAGGAAAAATCAGGCAGATAGAGGGTGATTTTATTCATCTTGTACATCTCATTACATTGGTTTGTTTCACTTCCATGATGATCACAGATTTAGAGCTTTTTCAGTGGAAAATATAAAAGAGCATTTGAAAATGAAAAGAGAGCGAGCATGTTTTGCTTTCATATCATTGTTCCAATCTTATGTACTAATTTTGCAATAATTTTACATCTATAAGCATACCATGCTGTTTGGCTAACGACTGAAGAACGCGAGCTACAGTGTTTCTTAGTATGCCTGTGCATCTGCTTATATCTTTGAAAGTTGGAGGGGGGAAGAAATATTATCCGATTCTGGATGTAATGGGCTCTTTCTATACTCACACTCCACGTCACCGTCAAACTGGTGCAGGCGGATTGATCCAAATATTGTATCAATACCAGTGTTAGTACTGTAGTGACACTAGCTTGAAAGGATGCATATGTTAGCATCAGTTTTTCACCTCTGTGTTCAGTACGTTGCTCTTGTTCATCAAAAACTTGACATGTCTGTGCAAACAGCGCTCCTCTCATCCGAGCACACTTTGTTCCTTCTCTGCTCTGCTGTGCTTTGTTGTCGTGCGTCACCTGACTCGGCATGCACGCAGCGAGCAGACGCATGTAGGCTACGGAGATGGAGGAAAAGGTGCATCCTGTGGAGATGTTTTATGGCTGTAAATGAGAACACTGCAAACAGTTGTGTGTGTAGGAGGGAAAGTCTCTACTGTGGAAACACCACCATTTTATAAAAGCACGCTAAGAAGTGGGGAACAGTTCTCTTTTTCTCCAGAGTGTCCAGCAAAAGAAAGGAGGGAAATCCCTCAGACGGGCCCAGTTCCAAAATGTGAAAACCTATGTTTTGCTGTCTTGACTAATTACAGTGGAAACCAAGAATGATTTAGTTTTTTGTTTTTTTTCCTAAATATTTTCAGACTCCTCTCCCTTATATAAGCTGCCTCAAAAGTTAAAAGCACTAAGTAGTGATACTGGTACTTTAGTATTGCAGACCCCAACAAGATTCCTGAAATTTGGCCTTTGTAGTGTTTGATAAATCTTGCTGAAAGACAAATAAACAGAGTAATGACTCCACCTCCACCTCATCTCTTGCCTTAAAAGAGAAAAGGAAAGTGATTCAGCCTTCTCCTCTTTGACCTCTTCTCTTCAAATCTGTCTCTCGATGACAGTAATACTCTCTGGCTGCGATGGCTGGTGGCCCAATGAATTGTCCTTTCCAGTGGGTTCCTACCCCAGGGGAGGCACCGATTTATTTTGTTTTATCTTTTAGATCTATGTGTTAGATATTAAAAGCATAAGGAAAGAGTTCTTCCTCTGTTGGTTCATGTTACTTCACTGACAGGCGTTAGCAACAGCATCTCGGTTTCACTCTACAGCATTCAACAAATTCACCAAATGACTTCCCGCCGTCCTTCACTCTCTCCCCTCGCTTACTCCTTCCAACACATAAACACTGACATGCACATTTTCAGACGTACATGCACGCCTGAGCACCTGCCTCCCTCTCATCGGTATTAAACCTTGGCTTGCTTTCAGTCGTTGTTTATTTGAGTGGCAGGATTTTTTTTCCTTCCATTTTGCAGTATGAAACACTGACATATGAGTCACTCATCTACCCCCCCAAGACAAACACGAGCTTTTGTCTCTCGCTTCACATCAATTCAAGGCCTGCAGTCTTCACCAAATGTCTTTTTAATGAAAACTGCTTCGTCTCATCACTCAGTGAGTGTCTAATGGCTCCTGTATTGCTGCAGGTACCATGGAGAGGTAGGTATGTCTGGCACAAGAAAGTAGAACCTAGAACCAAGACAAATAACACACACAGGTTTGGCTGTATACTCCTGCAAAATGCTTTACAATCCAGCCTCGCTGGATATCCAGCACATCCAGAAGTGTATGCAATTAGTTTGGCTTCTTCCTCTCCCTTGACGAACAGGAACAGCACAGGTTGTTAGAGCAAGATATTTCTGAGTTCATTTAATCATCAGAGACCGCAAGGTGTGAAAAAAAAACAGGGATAGGAACAAAGCAGTCTTCAGTAAAATGAAGTGGGTAATGAGGACTAAAAATCAGATACATGAAAGAGGGTATAATGATATATATGACCACAATCATGAATGGCAAGTGAAATCCGCATCAATGGCTGATGCAGATTTCCCTGACTGATTGCATTGTATATGCCAAATCAAGGCACAAAAGGCAAAATTACCGCCCTACCTCCCATTCCCTTTCCTACCCACTTCTTCTTATTTCATTCCCTTAGCATCTCTCTCTTTTTTAATTCTTCCTCCATCTCCTTTTCTCCCCCATGTCCTCTCCATTCATTGTCTTTCCATGACTCACCTTCCCTGCCTTCCCCTTACTCGACTCTCCTCTGCGAGTGGAGGATTTGCTTGCTGATCCTGATCCCGCACACAAAAGGAGGGTGGATAATCAGCTTCCTCTCTCAGCCAGCCTGAATCGGCCCTCTTCAGAATTCCCACGCGACGGTTGCCTTCTGAAACCGGACTGTTATCCATTATCCCTCATCTACTCAGCCACTCACTCCTAATCTTCCCTCTCTTATCGCCAATCCTTTTGAATTCATAACTTCCCTACCAACAGTCAGAGGATGGATATTCAGAAGTTGCTTCCAAAGACCTGTCAATAAATCCTAATTTCCCACAAAAAGGTTGGAGGCGTTAAGAGAAGCAAGACGAGTTTTATTATTCTGCTCTATTATTGTATTTACAGTGGTACACTTTATTTTCACTTTAGTGTGAAACATTAAAATCAGAATAGTCACAGTAGTTCCAATACAATCGCATAGCAGCTCCTTAAACACATAATCGGTGTTTCGTGAAACAAAAAACTTCCTATTAGTGTACATTTTAATATTGCTAGTCTAAGGAGCTGTAAAGAAAAAGGCGTCTGGACGTCTGCCTTCACACACATATGAATTTGGGTAACAACCCAAAAGGTGTAATATGATGTCAGCACACCCTTTCTAGCTAAAAACATTTTCAACTGTTCTGGGAGGGCGTCCCACAAGGTTTAGCAGGTATGTGAGTTTCTGACCATTCTTTGAGGTCATGTTTGATGGGGAAGGGGCCATTCCTAAACTCTTCCCATAAGGTTGGGAACATGAAATTGTCCAAATGTCTTGGCATGCTGCAGCATTAAGAGTCCATTTCACTGGAGCTAATGGGCTGAACCCAACTCCTTAAAAACAACCCTACACCATAATCCCCCCTCCACCTCTAAACTCCAGACAAGTACCGTTGTCCTGGCAACAACCAAACCTAGACTGGTCCATCTAATTGCCAGGAAAAGCATGATTTGTCATTAGAGTCCTGTGGCAGCATGTTTTACAGCAGTGCATCCGACACTTTGCATTGTGCTAAGTGATTGGATGCAGCTGCGCAGCCATTGAAACCTGTTCCATGAAGTTTTCTGTGCACTGTTCTTGAGCTAATCTGAAGGCCATGTGAAGTTTGGAGGTCATTAGACTCTGCAGAAAGCTGGTGACCTCTGCTCACTTATCAACTGAGCATCTGTTGACCCACTACCACCTTGTGTCTGAGATGTTGGCATTCACAATCATTTCCACTTTGTTATAATATGACTAACAGTTGACTGTGGAATATTTAGTAATGAGGACATTTTACAACTGGACTTGTTGCACAGGTGGCATCCTATTACAGTACCACACACTGCACTCCTGAGAGCGACCCATTCTTTCACCAATGTTTTCTAGCAGCAGTCTATATGCCTAGGTGCTTAATTTTATACACCTGAGGCCTGTGGAAGTGATTCGAAGCCTCAATTCAGTGATTTGGATGGGTGACTGAATTCTTTTGGCAATATACTGTATGCAATCCATCAAATCATTCAGTTGGGACTTGAAACGCGAGGCCAACAGAAATTGCCTTTTGAAAGCCCTGCCACTAGCCTGGCTAAAACACTTCAACATCATCTTCAACACACAATCACTTCACAATCTTGTTTATTTCATTATGCACTTTAAAAAAAAATAAAAAATTACTCCAGGGTTTTTGTGTGCAGGCTGAAGAAGGGATGAATTCTGCCGTTTTTCTTCCACTGCAAAAGCACAGTATGTTTTTAGGGGTTTGCTGACTCCATAAATCCCCTTCGAGTTATGCTTCAGTGATGACAAATGTTGCATCATTACAGGGAACAAAATGATGATGGAAGATCAAAGTTGGAGCTCATGCAGGAAACGACAGATCCTTCTGCCATTTAGCTTCACGACAAAACATGAACTATGGCCGTTAAATTAAAACAAATGATCTCTTTGTGAATGAGAAAGAAAGTACCGATTGAACAAGGTTGTAATTAATTTATTCCTTAGAGTCATGGAGCGTCTGTGCAAACTGCTTTTGAAGCACAGAATTCCTGTGTATACTTCCTGCGTAGGCAACCAGCTCCCAGGAGCACTGCCTTGTGTTCTTTCTTTAAATGAGCTGTCTCGTTGACTTTTAAGCGAAACCTCCGACCTCCTGCTAGGCTCCCACTAAAGTTCCTCCCATTGTCCTCGTCCCTATCTTCATTTTCCTCGTATTTCCACATCCGTGTTCCACAAGGGAACTTTTTATTGATTACGCTTCCTCTTCACATCTCTTTTCTTCTTTTGTGTCATGCTTTGCATAAACTGCCTGCTTTTTATGCTTTTATCGCTCTTTTTACTTTATCCCACACAGACTTAGCTATCAAAGAGAGAAGAGCATATACATTGTTTTACAGCTTTACACACTGTGTGGACTAAACAGATGAGGCAAACTCTGCTGTTGCGCATTTGAAGATACTAAGAACAAAGCAATCAAGGACAGTCAGGTCTTGATGTTTTAAGTCACTGGCAGCAGGATATTTCTTCTCAAAAACATTGCATTACAACCCAGCATCACGCTGGATTTGAAGCAGATAGAATGAAGTATAAAAGGCAAAATGAGAGAGAATGATGTAGTAGCAAGAAGAGCGCATGGTGTGTGTGTGTGCATGCGTGCAAGTGAAGCATTACTGATTCATACGGGCCTCTGATCCTTGGCTGTGTGAGAGTAAAGCCCCGCTCTCTCCTCTCAAACTTCACATTTCAGTATTCATTGCTGAGCTCTTGGTATTCTCCAAACCGAGCTCCAAGAGGAATCATCCATCCCATTCCCCCATCAATGATTCACTGTCATACCCGCGGCTGGAATTTAACAACCAACAGCAACAGAAAGCTCGGGTGTGTGTTTGTGCTTTCGTGCCGGCAAGTGGAACACCGAGCACTCGAAACTAGCCAATTCAAGGGATGACCAAGCCGTGAAAACAGGCTCCCGAAAAGAATCATTTGGAGACTAATTCTGCGTGCAGCTTTCTGTTTTTGCACATTTAAAGTAGAAAAAAAAATCTAATTCTATCCCGATTGCTACGAAAGAATAAAGGCAACTAGTTTGAAGCCTTTTAAATAATTAAGGGGGATAGTTTGATATTGCTGCCAGACTGCAGGTAGATTTGATGTACAGCCAGCTCTTGCATAGACATCCCAGAAATCAAAGCACTTTGACATGCCTAACCATGACAGAAGTCCTTGATGGGTTCATAAGAGATGGCTTACACCCCTACTGATTTGTGATTCATTCACCAGGGACAAGATGAAATGTTTTATTGCATCATTCTTTTTTTTTTTGGCCTGTTGTCTATATATTCCCAATGAAGAAATAACGAGGAAAGGTTGTACAGGTTGCACATGGTCTCAAAGCTAAAAATTACCTCAAGCAACCTCAAGAGAGAGCTTCAGTAGCTCATTAGCTTGAAACAAGCAGAACTCGTGAAAATGAGTACTTTTTGGCAATAACTTCTGCATAGAGTGTGTCATAAATAAGTCATTCAAGGGCATGTAACGCTGTCTTCAGTGAAGCAGCAGTTAGCATGACATCAAACCTGCCACTCTGGTGCACTCCCTGCTTGTCTTGATCTAAGGTGTATATGTCAGCTCTGTTGGTGAGACGAGATCAGACAAGTCGATATCTCCCCTCCTGACACTTCATACTGAAATCTGCAGGAAAATCAATCATTTATTTCCATTCTCTCATCTCACTTCTTTCCTCGTTCTTTTCCTTCTTTCTTTTGTAATTATAAAGGGCTACTTGACTTAAAAGGGCCACTGCTCTGCAATCATGTATCTGTTGCACAAATCTGCATAGAAACAAAAGGTGTTTGCTCAGTTTGAAACATCTCATATATTCATCTGTGCTTGCACTTATCTAATTTTGATAATTGTTACCAATTCTTCTGAAAATGTCAATCCAGGCACATATACAGTAGGCTGTAAAACCAACAGCGATGATGGCAGAAGAGACAAAGACCTGACCAATAAGTTATGGATTTTCCTTCAGAAAGCAGTGTTTTTGTCAAAAATGTTGGAAATCAATGTCAAATTCCAGTTCAGTAATAAATATTCAAAACCATCCAAATAAGCCTGTCAGCTCAGAGCCAGATCTTTAAACAGGGCAGTGCCATGACCAGGTTGTGCAGATCATTCTTTCTGATTGATTGGTAATCATCTGTCCATTATGTTTATCAGTACAGCACCAATCAACCGAAGGGGAATCTGCTGTTCAGCTGAGTTTATGTTCTTTTCTTATTCATCACATTTCTTGTCAGTGTTTTTCATGGTGAAAATGACTGAAAAGTGGAAGGAGGACTGGAAAGCAAGAGCTTTGCAGTTTATCAAGCACAGTGAAGGGTTCACCTTCACTCATTGGTAACTTTGTTGGATACACTTGTTCAACCGATTGATAATGTAAACATCAAATCATGCAATCAGATACAATGCACACACTGCATTTGAGCACGTAAACACGATAAAGACACTGCTGACGTTTTCTTGTTTGTGCTAGAGGTGTTAATCCGAGTATTTCCGAAAATGCTACTCCTGGCATTTTTATTCACAACCTACCTCTCTTACATCCCTAAGGTTTACAAACAATGGTCGAAAAAGGAGCAGAATTCCAGTGAGTGGCACTTCTCTGGGCGAAAATGCATTGTTGATGCCAGAGGTCATAGTCGGATTGCTTTGAGCTGATAGGAAGGCAAAAGTAACTCAAATAATCACTTGCTACAACCAAGGTATACAGAATTGAATGCACAACACGTTGAACCTTGAAACAGAATGATTATAGCAGCAGAACAAAATACCAGGTCCTACACTTGTCAGCTAAGAACAGGAAGCTGAAGCTGCAATTCGCAATGTGCTCACCAAAATACAACAGAAGGTCTGAAAGATTCCAGTCTGATAATTTGATATAAACAACATGAATGCGTAGATCCATCTGGACTTCTGACAATAGTTCACGGTATTATTAGATAGTAAATATAGATATTTGCTTTAGAAACTATTGTACATTGTATTAGCCTTTGACAAACTGGTTTCTGTGGTTACTTCACTATAATCAGTAGCATCTACAGGCACCTGATCTCAGCTGCATGAGGCTATAATATCATTATAACCCACAATTTCAGATGAATGATTCTAGACTGTGGTTCTGAAGCTAAAAGGGGGCCTAACCCATTACTAACCGAGTACTAGCTGTCACATCTGGTGAAGCAGATGCCGAAGTGTGGAGAGGTTGAGGACCCAAGTGCAGGCACGGACAAAGGACTTATTTAGAGTTAACTTTATTCACAGAGGGGCAAAAAAAAAAAAAAATACAAACGGAAGTTGAACATAGCTGTGACTACATGTTCTCTATTGTGCAATCAAATTATGGATCAGAAAGCATATAAGCTCGGCTACATGGCACACATTTTATTCTAAATGCCTAAAAGTGGTTGCCTAATGCTACTATGACCTAAAGGGGTAACCTTTTGTATATCTTCAAGATTTTAGCATTAAATTTGCCACATTTTAAGTCTGAGATTCAAAACCATCAATGCTTAGTAATGCAGTGTTATCAGTCTGTTAAGGTGGTCTTCATTAACTAAAAACGGCCCCTTGAAGACAATATAAAAAATAAGCAAATATAATAAAAAAAAACTGCAGTCACTCAATATTCAGGGTACATGGCAAGCAAAAATGTGCCTTTAACATATGACTACATTATTAGACATAACTGCATGAGTAACATCTCTGACAGACTCCAATTATTTTCCTCTGTGCAGTTTTATTTTCTGGAAGCGAGGAATATTGATTTTTCCGAGCTGATTGCCAATCCTAGGTTGAAATGGATACTGTCATGCTGTTGTCAGCTCTGTTGCATATTCTGAATGAGGTATACATGTGTTGGCTGTTTTATTTTTAATTGCATATCCTACATCATTTCAGAATCTGTGTTTGTGCTGAGGGCAGAGAGACGAGGAAAGAGAGAACTG
>VUQR01035596.1:4845-23354 GCA_015108515.1 Hemichromis elongatus
TTTTGTGGAGGGTTTACAGATAGCGCCGGATGGGAAATTGCGATAATTGCAAGCGTGTTTTGAAGCATTTCTGTTGACTTGCGAATTACTTTATTTGCACACAAACACCGCAGAGTCGGTACATCTGCACAGTGGCAGCGTTTATGACATAGACTGTCACTTTCCTCACGTCCCAAAAGAGATCCTCTTTCTTACCCCCCTCAATGCACTCATTTATATTCATTTCTCCCCCTCTCTCTCTCTCTCTCTCTTTTTTCCTGAAATTTCCCCAGATTCAGTTTAATCAAATTCTGCTTCTCATGTGAACATTATTGAAAGCATTTCATTTGCCAATTAGCCAGCTGCTCCCCAGTTAAATAATGAATATGCTAATTCTAAAGCTTGGGGATATGTTGTCTTTTGAGTTACAGAGGCAACAATTATCCAAGTCAGGGATACTCGCAGTGGTGCACTGTACTCTATGTAGGCTTGTGTATGACTCTGATTGTACCGTGTTTGTGCAAAACCATATCTCATGTTGTGTGTTTTTGTACAGGACAGTGTGTCGAATTTCTTGTGGATGTGTTTGCGCAAATATGGATTTTGCCTTGGGGGGCCTCTGGTTGTCACTTAAGTATATACAGTGGTATAGGATGCGTTCAGAGGTAATATTTTAAAGGAGCGTTCCCCTCCATGCATATCGATTTGTTTGCTTACCTTCATGGAGCACAGAGTGCCCGCTGCTGACGGTTCTAATTGAAAGCCATGCATAGCTGAGCCTGTGTATGGATATAGATACTCGCTATTATCATCCGTCACGGCTGGGTGGGGTGGAGAGTTGGTGTTTGAGCTCAGTGACGGATCCTTCTTTAATGTGTTTACTGCAAAACTGCCATACAAGCAGTCATTCAACACTGTACTCTAGTGCCACATGCAGATTTTGCAAACTATTAATTAGCCTATTAAACTGTCACCTACTTACTGTATACACCAGCTAAAGTGCCTTAAAGCTTCTGTCAGGACACGAGGCATCCATCCAGTGAGCCACGACTTAATGCAAATCAGTGTTTCCTACAAAGTCGGGTCATTGTTTTTTTTGCATTATTTTGTTTTCAAAGATGCAGCTTCAAATTAAATAATGACTTGACCTTTCTCTGCGCTGCAGGAGGTGTTAGTCTCAGAAGCGATTTTACAAACACCCCCTCTTAGATGACGGTGGAATTATATGAATTTGGTTTACACAAACACATTGCACATCCCCCTTTTTTTTTTCTTCCATGATAAGATATTCAAGATGCTTGCTTCATTTGCAACATCAAACACAGATACTCTACATATTAGTTCTTTCTTCTGCCTCATGCTTGAACGCAATCAATATGGAGTCATGCATGCCTAGCAAAGCATCATTTGGAAAAAAAAGAGAGAAAAAAGAAGCTAATCAATAAATATCCATGACCAGCTTTTTAAAAACAAAGTGCAATATTCAGGAGTGTTCTAGCTAATATAACAGACCTGGTTTACGCTCTTCAAAGTCACTGCACTCGCACGATCATTTGTCAGAGTGGTTGTAAATTATCCATTAACATAATTGATTCCTTTATCAGTCCCTCAAAGACGGCTCTGAAGCTTTGCTCTTAAATGCTATATACAAGGCAGACTTCATCCTCTAAGATATTTGTTTTTTTCCCCAATCAAATTATCTAAATGTCTGTTTGATAAGAGTCTGTGAGAAGTAACCAATAGATTCTCAGGGATTTGGAAACCGGCATCGCAGCCACAGAACTTTGGTTCATGGCCAAAACCTGCAAAACCCAAACACAGGCAACATCTTTACATTCTACCCTCACATTGCTGTGCAGAAATCTTGAGCCACCCAACCATCTTTCCCACAAATTTATTGCACACAGGCTTGTAAATAGTGTATAAACAAGCTTGAATGGCAATATTTGGTATGACCACCTTTATTCTTCAGCACAGTCTGAACTCTCTTAGGCAGCTTTCTCGTCATGTCTTTAAGTAGTCTTCAGGAATAATCCTCCAGGCTTCTTGAAGGACATTCACAGCTCTTCTTTGCATGTTTCTGCCTTTTGTTCTGTTCTCTGTCAATATGCTCCCACTCTCCTTCAATAATGTTGATGTCCGGGCTCTGGGGAGGCCGATCCATGACTGATAGTGTTCCACTGTGTGGTTTTATATCCCGGTATGATTTTACTGCACTGGTCTGACAAGATCCCCAACACCACCGTTTAAAATGTTGCCCCAAACTATGACAGTGCCTCTCGGTTAGCCTAAAGGCTTTTTTTAAACAGATACATCACTTTTATAGTAGGAGGATTTAGGTTATTCCAAAAACTATGACTGAACTATGCTATGTTTCTAAATAGGGCTGTGCGATATGACCAAAATCTCATTTCCCTATATAATACATTTATCGTCCTGACAACAATATAAATCACAAAAATTTTCCTTTTTCCGTAAATTCTGTGAATCTCGGGCAGCTCGACTTGCATGAAGTGTTTTCAGCTGGGCGTCGTGTACACGTCTTACCTATTTATTTTGTTTTAACCAATGCATGAAACTATACATTTTCAGACATAAGCTGTAACGGCTGCCATGCTCTTTGTGAGTATTTATTACACGGCGTGCTGCGGGGAAAAGCCTGTTCTAACGTTTGAGTCTAAGGTTTATTTTTGGCACCTCATGGCTCTTTTTAGCTACTCATCTGTAAACACTCTGCATACTCTGTCACGTGATTCAGTTTATTACCGTCGTTGTTGCTAACGACAACGCATAAAAACAGTCGCTTGTCCGTGAGTAGTGTGGTCATTTTAAATATAACAGAAAGAGAAAACTTTTATAGCCGCTACAGCGACCATCCAAACGATGAAAAACATTCCCATAAATAGTTTATTTTACGAAAAAAACACAAAACAAACGATAGCGTAATATGAAGACGTTTTTATAGCGTCATCCGATATATATCATTATATCAAACAGCCCTGTTTCTAAAACATGTCTAACCTGAGCTTTCTAAGAGCAAGCTATAAATAGAGTTTTAAAATAGTATTCTGACATTGCACAATCTCATATTATAGCCATATAAATACTTTTCATTAGTGTTCTAGCCCTCAGTTTTATGATGCGGCTCTGAAACAGGTTATGACAATTTGCCCTTTTTCTTTATAGCTGCTATACAAGTTTTGTATGTGTCATTCCTAAATGCCCGTCAGTGCCAGTGTTCCACCGTTTTTACCACTTGACTCCTCCTTGAAACGAATGTGCATCTACGGTACAGGGTTCGGGGAGAACGGCAAGAGAGAAAGTTTTGAGTAACATTTATTCTGGCATGACTTGACTCAGCGGTGGCTGGTCCTGGCATCCTAAATTCCTCGTTGGCCAGGGCCACAGTGACAGTTGGTGTCGGCTTCTGTCACGAGCGCCGCATGGGCAGCCACGAAACTGTCAGAGAGCAAGAAAACGAGAGGGTGAGAGAGAGTGACGGAGTGAATAACAGAGAGACATGATATCCGAAAGGAATCGCGCAGAAAAAAAGGTGAGCAGACAACTCATTGCACAATGAAGCAAGAAAAGGGAAAGATGAAAGGCTTTGACTTGAGTAAAATTAAGGGTGATGGGTAGAAAGGGAAATAGAAATACAAAAGTGTGCTGGAGTGGGCGGAATTGGACAAGCTGAAAAGCGAGTAATACAGGTTGAGCCTTTGAATCACTGATCTTGAGATCAGAGAAGAGAATGACATTAGCTCGGGCTCTGATTTTTCTTTTGTGTGGCGAGCCTAATGGAAAAAAAATAACCTCATTATCAGCCTCGTATTTTAATGAAAAACCGACGTGAAACTCACTGTAGCTAGACAGGATATAACTGTTTATTTACTGCATTCCTTTGCTGCTCTACAACAGCTGTGGAAGCTGTACAAACAGTAAAGCCATTTAAATTCAAAACCATACGGCTCCACAACTTATTGTAATGACGCATCAAATCCTACCTTAGCAGCGCTGTGTATTCATCTCCAGTGTCAGTGTAATTGGGATTTACAATCCAGTCCAATTCATACTTAGATTGAGAGCAGATCGTTATCCCATTCAGCTGTAAATTTCAGAAAATGAATGTAATTCGGTTTACAATGTGGATCGTTTAGCAGAAAATTCCAGCCTTAATGGTCTGCACAGTGATTTTCATGGGACATACCTTCCTAATTAGAGAGACTCTTGACCTTAAACCTTTGAATTTCATCGCAGCAAGGGCCGGCAGAAGATGCTTCTGCTGTGCCGGACTCCACCTTGTGTAATCCCCCAGAGCCTCCTCTCTCTCAGGCCTGGCAGGAGCCGCTGACCTCTGCTTTGTGACTGAATTAATCCACGGGCCTGAGCTAATGGCCGTGTCACAGCCAGCGGCAGGATGTGGCAGGAGAATAATCAGCCCACCACCGTGCCATTTCAATCCCCGCGGCAATGATCGCTTCTGCAAAGAAGAAGGAAAAAAAATGTTAAAGAAACACGTTGCTGTGCTCATTCACCGGCACGCATGAATGAGAATTAAAGATAACATCCCTTAGAGGTGTAGCAGACAGCAACACCTCAGTGATCACTTTAGATGTTTCTTTCTTGTTCATGCCAAAGGAGGGTTTTTTTTCTTTTTTCATTCCTTTCAATCCAGAGTCTACATTAAATTGAAAATCATCATCATACTTAACAAGGTGGAGATTTGGATGATGGCTTTTTGTGTTTGTTTTACACGTATTCAGACATCCTGCATCCTATCCTCTTAAAACTTTTAGGCGGATAGATCTTTGACATGTTTGTCCAAAGTCTTTTCTTGCAGTCGGTCTTTGAGAATGTACAATTGTACTTTGGGGCGGTCTGCGTGGCTGAATTGCATATTGTCAAAACCGAGCATCGCTGGCCAGCTGAGACCAAATAACAGTTTCTTTTCAAAGAAATCCCCCAATTGGGGATGAAAGCAAGAATATGCGGGCATCTTTTTGCCAGAAGAAAAGCAGAAATGCAAATCTTTGTTTTGTGTCGTGTGGCGTGTGCCTGTGTTGGAGCTGTTGCTCGAGCGCTGTGGACGTTTGATTTCGATCTACAGAAGTGAACGCTTTTGATGTTCAAAATCAGACTTTGTTCAACCCTTGTTCCCAATCTGCTGCACTTTTCTTTTGGAACCCGCTCCCCTTGTGCGGTGGAAGAAGCTTGTTCCAGATATGAAAAACCCGGGGTCACTTTGTGACAGACTCGGGCTAAATTTCAAGCAAGCAAGCCCCTTAATTAAGCCAACAGATGTGTTTAGTTGCATTCGGGATGTATCGTGATGATGCGTCTGCTTGAAATTACACATAAAAAAATCCACACTTGCCATTGAGGTCAACACTCGCTCTGCTTGTGTTCACCCACCAAGCTTTTAATCACGTCCCGTGTGAATATTCTGATGTTGCACAAATACATAGTGTAGGTGCACTAATGAGCTGCTGTTAAAGATTCAGCTCCCGGTGTGACAAGTCTGCTAGCAACCACCCACAGTAACCACTGTATTATTCCTCGACGCCGTCACCTCATATGTGCGTACCCCTTTCTGTGTGTTCTTTTGCGATGAAAAGTGAACCCGAGCTAACTGGAATTTTAAACTGCCACGACTGGTTAGCTTTAAAAAAAGAAGTAGTGGTGTTTGGAAATGGCCTTATTCCCACACGAACAGCTGGCGAAGGGGAATGGCTGAACAAAGGATCGGATTACTTCTATTTTTATTTGCCTCTGCTTCTTTCTTAGAGAGCGAAGAGAATGAGTGGAGAATGGTGGGAGAGTGGCATCAGCAGCGAGCCGCTCTCTCGCTTCATGCTTTAGTGAATCTGACGGGCAAAACGCCTACATACCTTTACTAGAGGGCTCTTCCTGCTGACAGCAGCCCAACATGATTCTTGGTGTGTTCAGACTGCTGTTACTTGTCGTGACACTCATCCGCTATTTGCATTTGCCGGTTTGATCGTCTCTTCTGAAACTGGCTTTTAAGCTTATGAAATAACACACCTTAATGTGCAGGATTTGACACAACGAGCTCTTTTTTCCATGTTTTGTTTTTTTTTTTCGTTTTTCCTTCATTACTCATCTGTCTGCCTTTACAGACGCCGGACCTTTGAGACTTCCTCCCAGTAGCTTTCTGAAATCAGACAGTGCCTCCAAGGCCTCCAGGTCTTATAAGTGAATAACTCTTGGCTAAACTCAATTGAGTCGCCTCCTCCCGCAGAGGCGGGAAAAGCCTCCCGCTGCACATGGGTTCCCTCATCTCAGTGTGCTTATACAGGGGCTGGTGTAGCAATGAGGTGAACTCAGTCGACCCCCTTCAGAAGATCAATATGTAGTCTGTGTTTGATGGCAGGGACATTTTGAATTTCAAAGAGATCTTCATGATCAAACTCTTCACCAACATATGCTGGGGTCCATTATCTTGAACACCATGATGCATTTCCTATATTACTTGCAGAACATGAGGAAAAAGTTCCATTTTCAGGGAGGAGGCCATAGAAACAGTGAGAAACACTGATGAATGAGCGAGACAAGTCAAAAGAGATCAGAGAGAGATCCCTCCAGGCAGAGGCAGAGAAGACCAAGCACAATCTTAGAGAGGTGTGCTCAGAACTTGCTAATTACGTAAACCTGAACCTTTCTGCATCCAGCAATATTAGTGAAGTCTGAAGTTAGCCTTTGCCATCCAAAATATTTTTTTTTACTTTTTAGAAATTCATGCACTATATACTTTTGCATTACTCTGCAAATTCCCTGCGATCCGTTGTCAAGTCATTTCCATTTACAAGCGTAACGTGAAACCTCACATGTGCCCAAACATCACAGAGACCCTCCAATCTGTCAGAAGCCAGAGCCTACTTACTGTGGCTGGAAAGTGCTAACCACTGCCTCAATGTACCACCTACAATATAATTGCATGCCATAATGAGGTTCTGTTTGTGTTGGAGAATGTTTGTGTGCTTGCAGGTGTGTCATTGTGTCTGTCAACATGGAATCTGATAAAACTTAATAAACTTTAATTTGGCGCACAAGCAGGTCCAAAGGTCTTCAAGGTCAACCTAACGATTTAATGTTCGAAATTGAAAAAAAGCTTCATAACTTAGAACATATGATTCTTACAAGTGTGGTATTTCTAACATATTGAAAGTGCCATGTAAAGTTTTTAAATGGCAGGTCAAATATGACCTTTGACCTCTACCTCTAGGTAAATAGAATGATGTGAAGATCAAAGTCATAATAATGCTGAATAGAGCTATTTAGTAAAACTATATTTCTTAATACCATTGTTTCTATTGACAACATATAGGCATGTGATATGTGGGCATTACTTTGGATCTTTGACCTTTTCTTCAAGGTCAAATGAGGTCAAACTTTCATAAAATGTCTTTTATAAAAGTGGTTCCTTTTTTTAATGACAACAATTATTTTATGATGACTTTTTATGTAGATTGCAATTACAAGTTATAACCCTTTAAATACACAACACTCTTTTTATTTTAATGAAAAACTAAATAAACTTAATTTAAAAAAAATGTCTTTCACGTGATATTTATTACTACACTTAAACAAATGATACTAAACAATGAAGTGAGTGTTACACAGATACTATAGGCCCTTAGAAATATAATAATTATACTTATAATTATGTCAAGTATTGCACTACAAACTTCTTAAATATTAAAAAGAATATATACAATATAAATCCTGTAAAACTGCCCAGAGACTTCCTTGGTGGAGGTTTACGCTATCAGAGTGCTAATTGTTATTTACACTAAGTAGTGGGTTCATGTATTCAGTTTGGAGGACATGCAGAGTGCTGGATGCTGGGAATACTGTGAGATGAGGCAGATGATCAGCTGTGGTGAACCGTAAAGGTAAAAGTCAAAAGAAAAAGATAAAGAGGAACTCTAATGGGATTATACCGTTTAAGAACAAGTGATTGGCTGGGTGACACACTCACAGGTTTGTCAGTGTGATTCCTGGTCCTTCACACGTTAAGCCGTCCTTTAGCTAAAGTCAGTTGCGATGACCTTGCGTGTGATCATATGTGAGTGGGCGGTAAATGGACTGGTACTTTCTATTTTTACTCAGCACTCAGACTATTTTCAGAGGGTCATTCATTCATTCATACAAAGCTTTATGCTGCGCCTTAAGCTCTCTTTACCTATCATGCAAACTGTCACACTTCGATACATACATCGGGGCTAATTTGGAGTTCAGTGTCTAGCCCAAGGACGCTTAGACACACAGACCGGAGGAACCAGGAACGAAACCAGTGACCTTCCAATTAGTAGATGACCTAAGCCACATACGCCCGCCATCCCTAGCCCGTGTGTGTATGTGTGTGAACATATGACACATTTGTAAAGTCCTCTTTAGAATCTAAGGTGTGAAACGTGTAATAGAGGAGCAGGCCATCAGCCTTGTATTGCGTTTCACGCAAGTGCGACGTGATTAGCCAGTGACGTCACTTAGAAACGGTCCTTATCTGTCGACTCCGAGGACACAGTTTGGAAAGTTCTCAGTGAAGCATTGCAAAGCGACACTAAAGTGACAGCGCTGGCGTCTCATGAATATATATTTAATTAGCTTGTCTGTATGCAGAAAAAAATGGTCGGTCATTATAATTGGCCTTATTAACCTGATCATTTGACTGGAACCTTTCTGTCTTGATGGATGACCTTATTAATACCTAAAAGAAAGCTGCCACATTCCTCAGATAGAAAGAAAAAAAAAACTCACTCAAGCGACCCATTTACGGTGTCAGCGATGCTCTTCTTCTACTTTTGTAGTGCAATTTTACACCTGATCAACACATCATTAGCAATCTAGGCTGGCATATAGACTGACGAGGTGATGGATTGACACCTTGATTTTACTTATCCGAGCGTCAGTTTTAATTAGAAGTTTCTTGATTGACACTGTTTGAGAAGTTTTTGGCTTTTTTTTTTTTTTTTTGGATAACAAAGTGGAAAAACTTTTTTTATCATGCCTGGGTAAGGTATGAACATTATCCCCAATCCCTAAAGCGCACTGATGCCACCATGTTGAGAAACAGGTTGCAGCCTGATGAGTAGTGAAAGGATAAAGGAAGGAAATAGAGGAACAGAAATGGTAGGGTGACAGAGATAAGAAAATATAAGACTAATAGATTAGTCACAGGACTCAGGCGAGCAGAGCGAGTGGGGGATAAAAAATAAAAGCAATAGCAATGAAATGGTCAGAGCTTCTGTATAATTTCCAGCGGAGCATGATTCTGTTTTGAGAAAGGGAATGAGGATAAGGGCATTATCTTGCACCTATGCTTAAAGGCTGGATTTTTTCCCCCTTATGTTTCCATAAATACAAACACAATATCCAAGAAAATGGGATTTATTCTGTCACAGTGTGAGGCAGCACTTTACTGCGCAATCTGGAATAGAAATCGTTTTTGTGATGGAGGATAAGGGAGACAAAGGTCATGAGACAATACCAAGGTTGTACCAGAGCGTGTTTGTCTGAGAGGTACTTTGGGATGCTGGTGGATATTTTTGTGCTGGAGATTTTATGCTCTAAACATCGGGATCTGCATGTCGACCTGCTTTTGTTTGCTTCTTGATGCGCTCCGATGTGATTTGGAAAGTCTCTTTCCCCACATTTGCCATCACCTTTGATATCTAGACAGTCTGATTGCAAGGTAACGATTGAAAACTCGAATTGGAGCCTTGTTTTTCTACTCCCCTTATTTCTATCATAGTAGGTGATTGCATTGCCACTTGGGGCTCTGTTCTTTTCCTTCTGGTAACTGATCTGCCCTCTGACACAGCCTCGATTGTCTGTCTGGCTTCATGGGTTTGGTGATTGATTTGTGGAACAAATGGTCCTTTAGGAATATTACTATTGTTGTCTTACAGTTTCTCAGACTCACATAAGGCAACTTCATACCTTCTTGTTTTGACTTTCCATCACTTTTCCCTTTCACATTTTTCTTTGGAGTGCTGCTGGGTTTCCTGAACCAATTGTTTTGATAATTTTGGTTAAGAAATACAGAAGAATATGTTCTTTATGAGAGGTCATTTAAGGACTTTTCAATAATTCGAAAGATCCTTTGACTTTCACACTGTAATTTGCACTTGCTTTTTTTAATGGTACTGGCCATTATCATGGGGTTACAGAGATGTTTTACATCATCTCTGTGATCTCAAACACGATACTGCACTTGATCTACGTCAAATGCCAAATTTGATGTAGACTGTATGAGGATTTGTTGAGATAGGCAAAGAACACCCAGCTATGAACATGCTTAATCTTTGACTGAATCATTCGTTTTCTTACTCTTAGCAAATTCAGGGTCGCTGTTTGGACTGGAATTCTTCGATGTCACTGAAATGCGTCTGCATATGAATGACCAGTTAACCTAACAGACATGTCTCGAGACTGTGGTAGGAAGCCGCAGAGATCCAGCATGCAGACTCCACACAGAAAGGCTGCAGCCAGTCAGTGGAGTTGAGCCCAGGACTGAGTCAATGGTACTAACCGCACAACCATGCTGTCCCTTTTGATTTACTAATTGCAAGATTTATAGCAAATCAGAACCTCTGTTATGATCCATTCACTGCTGAAGTATCTCTGAGTTATGAGTGAGCTCCCTCTCTTGTTCAAATTCATTGTTTCCAGTAACAAAGACGTGACATGTTGCATTTTCTATCGCAGAAGGGTGGACCTAATGAATGCAGACACCTCTTCCCTTTTGGGAGCTTCACAACCTGAGCAATGGGAGCTGTTTGACCTGTTGTCGACCTTGCCTTAGGCTCTATCATCATTAAAAACATTTGAAAAAAAGAGTTTGTGTCTTTCATAATCACAAATATAAAATTATGGTAGAAGGAAGCAAAGTAATTCTGCACTTTTAAGAAATATCACTTTGATGAAATTTCATGCCAGTCCTGTTAGGGCTTTCTTTAAAAGAAATGGTGTTCAGTCAGCGAATGGCCCAAAGGCTGCTTGCATATTTTCTCCACTGTGATAAAATGTGAGCCACAAAAACCAACATACAATAAGACTGGAAAACAGCAAAGTTTTTAATGACAGGCAGCATGTGTATGGTGTTTACTGTAATGCTAATGGCCTTGTTAATAAGATCCAGAGGCGAACCGTAGCAACTCACGTATATGAATACAAACATTGTTTCATTCTGCCTAGTGGCCACAGGGGGACAGAGAGCCAGAGCTGATGAAATGAGCAAAACATGCTATTATGGACACCTGCTAGATAAGATCAACTTGCCTATTCGTGCTAATTAGCAGAAGATTTCACATCTGTCTGAAACAACGCATGTGTGCATTTGCATGTCGCCGCATAACACATGCACATCCGTGACACAGAGAGAGAGAGAGAGAGAGAGAGAGTGGTCCGTCACGGCCGCCTCAGCCCGAGGTGCAGCGGCTTAAAGATGGGAACCTAAATCGCAAAGCAGCCGGTGAGCAAAAAGCAGAGATACAGAGAAGGTGTGCGGGAGAGTGGGGAGATAATAGGTAGCCGTGGGTTGTGCCTGAGACTGTACACGTGGCCTGAGACTGTATGTCGGTACGATTGGATATGGTTGGCTGAGTAGAGTCGACGCTCTCCTTTTCTCTCCTCTCCTCTGCAGCATGAAAGCAGGCTTGTTATGTAGAGGGACAGATATACAGAGCAGGGGACTGAGGGAGGCAGCACTGGCAGACATACAGGTATGTTTTGACAGACTTCAAAACAACTTCAGATGAATCCATAGGCAAAGTTGGCAACAACTATTTCACAGGAGCATTGCTATATTATGTGAATTAAAGATCCAGATACTATGAAAGCCTCCTCACCGCACTGGAGGAAATTAATCTTTGTAATAGCGTTGCATTGGAGCTCTTTTCCAGCATTCAGCGCTCCCAGTAAAAGGTTACTGCTTTGCTTTCAATCAAGTGCTTATTCATTGTCAAGGTCCTACAGCAAAAATGCTTTCCCTTTCTTACATAGAAAAGGGCTAAAAACTGACACTAAGACAGGAGAAACCGACACGGTCACCTGTGCTGCCATAAGACTGCTGCACAGCATAGCAATACATCTCCACTACTGCTACTTTACTGGAACACAAGCTTTCCAAGAGATATTAATGCATGTGTGTTTTGATGACTGATGTCGATTGTGCATTTGTGCACATTGTTGTGGGTTCAGATCTGATGACTGCCAAGGTAAATCAGCAGGTCATTCAATAGCAATGAGGTGGTCATTCAGAACTGCTATCTATTCATATGCACAAGTGGACTCAAACCATGAAATGCCAGTTTTTCCTACACAGGTTAAGGTTCAAATGATAAAAAGTGATAACGCTGTGCAGATTGTATGCATAATGACTGAACGTCACTTAAATTGGGGGGTGCTGTGTCACATTAACCAATAAAAATATAGAAACTGGACCTAAAACTACCAAAGTAAGAGTCAGATCATAAAGTCTTTACTTTCAGGTACTCACACCATCGCTCCCGGTGCTGGTGCTCACCTACGAGACGTTGAAGCTTTTAAAAAAAAAAAAAAGTGCCTGCTTAGTGTTTTTGACGATGATTTCCTGCTGCAAACACTTTTTTGTTGCCCTTTGTTAACGCCTTTGAAGAAGTGTGCAAGACATGCAGGTTCAGGTGAATACAAAACATTGTAATTAGTATTTTATCTCCTTCCTTCATTCGCTCTCGCTCTACCCCACTCTTTGTGTGTGTCTCCCTCTCTCGCCGTCTCTGTGGTTCAAGGGAAGAATTCCCTTCAATGTCTTCACAAAATCACACACAATTAAAGCAGAGCATTTTGCCTCGGGCCCTCGCTGCTCTGTGTGCCTAAAAAACCTGCACACACACAACAGTGAAGTAACGGCCCAAACCACACATACACCCCCACGTGTTCTTATATATACAGCCGCACAAACAAACACAAAAGCACGTTCTCTGCGGTGCATTTTATTTGGCCATGGCTTTAATGGGGCTTTTTTTATATGGAGTACAGGATTACAGAATCACATCCCCCTCTCTCGCTTCCAGCTGATTGGACACTCTCCACTCTGTCAATCAAAGACTGGATTTATCCTGGTGCTAAATGCAACGGTGCGTTTAGCTCGCTTCAGTCTGCTCTAGATTTAGTCACACCAACTTAGCTGCTGGCAAGTTCCTGCACCCTGTTGTACCGCTTCCAGATGTCGCTGAATCATGTCACAAGGCCAGCTCAGTCAGCTCCACCTCCACTGACCTTAATCACTTCCATTGAGGAATTCGGTGATTGAGGCAAGAGGCAGCTTCTGTAAAACTTAGCTTGTGAAATAACTTGCCCTCTCTTGTAATGAATCCTACTTTTCTTGCCTAGAGCTCCTTACCTGAACATGTTTTTATTATTATGGTCTTCATTAGACTAACGCGTTAACCAGGCATTCCCATGGCATCCCGGTAGCTAATCAGCCTAGCATAAACAGCGCAAGCACATGGCTAATTTAGCATTTATTTCTCAGTCACTGTTTCTTGCACTGTATTTACACATGCTGTTTACGCGCTCAATTAAACTGTGCATTTCACCACAAAGCTTTGCTAACATGCCGGCCGCATCCCTGTGTTTAGGTGCAGTCGTGAAGCGATCCCTGTGTTTTTCTATTTGCTGTAGATGTGGTTAATATGGATGGGGACACTCGAACTGATTCGAGTCAACCACTTAACGGCTGAAGAACACCCACTCGTGTTCTGCATGACCCCTAGCTCTCTCAGACGCTCTCTTGGCTGAAATTTCATCCATTTTCAGTGTCTTTGCTCTGCCATATGATGACAGTTGTCTATGACTCACATGGCACTTGCAGACCCACCTCGCTGACTGACCCTCGACAAGCACCTGTACTGAAAACCATTTAACCTTCACCCTGTACTCCTAAAGAGCTAGAGCTGTGGGTTGTTGTTTTTTTAATTGAAAACAAAAAACAACTGCAAAGCATATATATAGATTTTTTTTTTGGTTTATGCTCAAAGTCATAAAGGTTGTCTTTTCTGAAGTTCCCACATTTCCACTAGCTTGCTAGCATACTGGTAAGTCACTCCCTGGAAAATCCCTGAAAGCCTTTTTTCTTTCCAGGATGCATGGACCTGTGATTATACCACCTGGGAGAAAATGCAACACTAATTTTTCACTTCACTGATCTTTGGGAATTTAGAACTATTCACCCCTAATGGTGCATCTATGTTTGACTTTTGATTTTGAAGGAGCATTTGTGCTATGTCAGAATGTGGGAGGAAGCTTGACAGTGACAGAGCTGCTTCCTGTTACATTTTATGAACATTTGTAAGCACATGTAATGTCAAATCATTTTACATTAAATACATCAACCACACTGTGTGTAGTGGTTAGTAAGGTCACCTCACAGCAGCATGGTCTGGGTTAAAATACTGGGTTCTCTTTGATTATTTTAGCTTGTTCCTGTAGTCCAAAGACTTGCTTGAGTTAGGTTAACTGGCAATTGTATATTGGCTAAAGGTGTGACAGTGAGTGTTAATAGTTTTCTTTCTGTGATAGACTTGTGAACTATCCAGGGTGGACAGTACCTGGACATCTGGGATAGCCTCCAACTACCCCGCGACCCTGAACTAAATAAGTGGAAGCAAATAGATACATGGACGGTATCTGCTTGACCTAAAAAGACAGGTTCTAAGTCTGCAACTATCACTTGTCCGTTTTTTTACCATTGCAAAATGAGATTTCTAAGTGACACTGCCATTAGAACATGCCCTAAATGTTTAATGCACCTGACAAAATCAAGTCTTTGTACTCCCACTAACTGAATGCAAACATGTGGACTACTGTACTATCACAGGAATTTTGAATGTGAGACAGCAGAAGACTTTTGTCTGTAAGTAATGAGCTGTTACAGTCACATAGGAATCCAGTCTGTGACATCCATGCGCCAAAAGTTAGTGGAGCATATTTTACTGTACTCAACTTTCCTGAGCTTCATGCTTTATTTCTGTGCAAGCATGGGTGCGGCTGTGTCCATAAAGAAAATGTTGCTTTAGTGTCACATACATGGGAACTTGGGACTTGAGTATGCAACCAAAACTTTTAGACAATGTTGCCTGGGCAATGTATATAATTAATTTGATGGATTGCCTATTTTCTTAGCTTGCTCTAAATTAGGAGGTAAGGTTGGAAAGATGTCAGTTGTGTCTGGGCTTGGCTTGTTTTTCAGTTGAGCTAATTCACATCATTAACATCACATACTGTTACATCAGGATAGTTGCACTTGATGTTACCTTATTTTCATAGTATTCCCAGAGTTCAAGTTTAAACGATACTTCTTGGTAATCCCATGTGTCATAACCATCTCCTTTAGTGTTATCCTTGTTAAAATATACAAAAAGTGTCCATACGTTTGAGTATGTAGCTAGCATGCATCGTCATGCTAGCCATGCCTCTTTCTACTGGCTAAAAATGATACCTTTAACACAGTTCATAATGGACGTATGCATTCAAAATGGCAAATGTAGGTATGTATGTACACAACAATATTTTATTTCCGTCTAATCTTTGATGACTGTCATGCAGGTCAGTTAAAAAAAAGTGGCTGCCCCTCCCAGAGCCTGAGGTCTCTGCCTGTTAAAAGGGAGTTTTTCCTTCCCACTACCACCAAGTGCATGGGTATTGGCAAAGACTATAAGTAGTTGGGGATTTTTTCTTAATTTTTTATAAGAAGGTTATAATTCATTTTTTTAAAATGAGGTTGTATTTTTTTCAGTAGCCCTCCTAAACACTATGCATGTTGTTTGCCTTGGAGTTGCTAGATTAATACACTCGATTTGCTGGTGTATTAATCTAGCAACTCCAAGGCAAACAATCATGCTTTTTCTCACCTTTGTCACCAAGTTCACATACCATAACTGATGCTGGAATTAATCATGTCTCATTGTTGTTAGGAAAGCTGGCGAGTCATGTATAGTATTGACCACCTCTGACACATTACAAATGGCAATCAATGGTTTTGTTTGTTGTCTTATTTTGCTTGTCTCCAAAGCTTCTCAAAGGAGCTAATAATTGGAGCTGATAATTGCTACCAGGCACATAACGTATTGACCCAAGCTCTGTAATAAGCCGGTTGAATGCAGCCGAAAAATATTCCATGCCTGAAAATTGATATAATTAGCATGTCTCTTTGTGTCCCCTCCAGGCGAGACAGTGTTGAGTAAACAAATTCTCCCATCCTATGTCATATTTCAAATCCCGTCAGCATTCTCATTAAAATGTCAATGTATAGCCACCGTGTGGACTCTGTGTTGTGCATTCTAGCTCAAAAATGCCAACTGAACACTAATGTTCCCCAGGTTTGACTTAATTATATGATTCACACCAACAACTCCAGCAGCACAGGGAAAAAAAAAAAATCAGGCCATTTTTCTTTTGCCCACTGAGTCTTATGAGCGACTTATTACGTGATCAATCACATACAGCAAGAACAGACCAGAATCAATTAATAATTGAAAACCATTAAAGTGCTAGAAGCACTGATTGGAATCTGCTTTAAGTCAAAGGCAGGTAGTGCAGAAGGGCACAGGGTTAAATAGACATGATTAATCAACCCAAGAATAACATTTGCATCCATTTGGAACAATGCATGTGTGTGGTGTATATGCGTGTGGAGACGGTTGCTGTGTGTGTAGCTGTACTCCAGACTAATTACAGGTATGTTTGAAGTGTACTGTGCTTTCACATCACGCAATTAGCGATCAATTTAAACATACTCACAGGTGTTACGTGGTTTTTATTTTGAGTGTCCTTTTGGTGGATGTTCCCTCTGCCACAATGCATTGCACAAAGTAGGTGGATGAACTGCTCAGAGCTGAAAAACATTAAAAAAAAAATGTAATTATAGATGCTGGTGAAGCATCCAAACATGCTCAAACTTTAACTTACTGTTATTTAGCAGCGCAGTTTCAAAGTTAGTTGACACTAAGTCCAAAAACTGTACTTCATACAAATTATATCTCTGTGTGAAAGCGGTACAGTAATTGTTTCTACTTCAAACTCTGCAAGTAGAATGGACTTTCCATTGAATTCTATTGAATTTTCATTGTGCAACACCATAAGAAAACAATCCACCTGACACGAATGAGCCCCCGTAAGTCTCTGAACTTCCTCCATTGACAGTTTGACGACGTAACAATCGAGCTGCACTGCAGAAACGATCCAATGTATTGAAAGCTGCTTCTCTACCCCCACTGTGGATTTGTGGCAGTGCCCCTTTACTGCCATCTATAGTCGGCACCGGGTTATGACAGATTTCTGCCGGTGATAGCAGCTCGAGTGTGGCGCTGCTGTTGGCTGGAGCCATTCTCCCCGGAGAAGCTGCAGCTAATCATTGCATCATTTCCTCAATTATTGACAGGCGCCCTGTTAAGTTCCCAGTGTTATAGAAAGAATTAACATCCATTAGAGTATTATTCAGCTTTCGTCTGCGTGCCTGTGTGTGAGTGTTTGTATCTGTGTGGTGTTTGATTTTGATCCTAACTAGACTCACAGCTCCAAGGGCTGAGAACGAGGAGCCGGGACATGACAGGCTGATCAAAATGTCTCACGATGCCGTGTGACTACTGCTGCGTCGAGAGGCCCTGGCCTAAAATTGACCCTCTCCCCACTGAGTTGCCAATCACCGATCATCACATTAGACATCTAGACACACTCGTCTCCTCTGTGCTGTTGAGCTGCATCTCTGCTCCTGCTTTATTTTATTTTTTGCCTCCTCCCTTTTTCTCCTTTGACACAGTCTCACATACTTCAGGCAGACTCTTATACAGACACCTGCCTTTCACTGCAGCCTTTAAAAACTTTCACTGGGTCGCCCATTGTGTGGCATTATAGTGCCACTTACAATGGACCAGCACAGACAAATGGCCTCTGATTGTAGTTTGCCTGTCAGTGCTACCAGCTGCAAGCTTTTCCCTGCAAGTTTTTACTATGTCTTCCAGGCAGCATATCGCCCGCACTTCTTTTTCCTTCCCTGCACAATAGTCAGGTGCATCTTAGCGAGGATGTAAAAAGCCTTGCATGACAAGTTTTCAAGCAAAGAAAACACCAGCATTATTGAGTTATTTGCCGATTTCTTCTCATTTTAAGCTTTTAAAATCCCGCATTGCACTGTTGTTCGATTCATATACCATTGTCGAGAGAGATAACAGCAAATAGCATTACCTCAGGCTGAAAGGAATCCCGTTCATTGTGAGGCTGACTGACAAGCTTGTCACAAACAGCCATGTGCCTAATAGAAGGTATCAAGCCAATCTGTCTCTGAGCTTTGTGCGGAGGAATAGCCGTCTGTTGTTCTGTTGAACGGAAACTTTGAAAAGCAGTTAAAGTTGAATAAGAATATATAAACTGTTCTTTTCAGCTCTGACAATGCCTCTTATACAAGAACGAGCCAAAGACACTCCTGAGGAGCGCTTTTTTTTTTTTTTTTTTTACGGAAAGGGTGT
>VUQR01035596.1:23374-50774 GCA_015108515.1 Hemichromis elongatus
TGTGCACGTAAGCCCAACACACGAGTGATGCAAACAGATAATGCAACAGAATCTCTTAAAAAGGGATGGAAACGGCCCACTTTGCTGTGGAAGGTGATACGTTTTAGGAGCAATCTTCTATTATTATGTCTATCCAGTCAACAAATGTGAAACTTCTTTGTGTTTTATAGTCTCACTCTCAATAACTAATCCATTATCCTCTCTTCCTCTGTCTGTCTTTGTTCTCTTACAGCTGCCTTGCAGGTGTCTATATCCTTGAACAAAGTGGAGTTAAGTGTCGGGGAGTCCAAGTTCTTCATCTGCACAGGTACAGATGGCACGATGCCCATCCCACTGCCACCCTTTTTGTCTTTAATGGCGACATTTCATGCTTTTTATTTTCAGTCATGCTCATACTGTTACAATGGCGGATGCTCCTTTTTTTTTTTAAAGCGGCTAACATTTCAAATAAGCCAATCAGCAAATACACAGGCTATTCTTTTTAAGCTTTTCTATATTCTTCCTTTGAGACTTTTTTCCCCCCCTTTGGCTCTTTGTGACATCATGAGAGCAGAATGAGAGCCAATCAGAAGAAAGTTTGGTTTTAAAAGAACACACAGGCTGATGTGTCTGTGTTTGTGTTAATCTTTTGTTCCTGTACCTTTGATCATAAGGTGGCCAGACCAGTCAAACAACCCATTTTGTTTGTGCGATGTTTAACTAAAAGTTTAAGCCTGTTTAAGTGCAGGTTCAACAATAGATCTGTCTTTCCACAAATAAATAATAGATTGCATTTATATAGCGCTTTTCAAGGCAGTAGGGTAAGCCCAAGGACACAACGACCAGGACAGAGAGCTGGGGGATCGAACCGGCAACCTTCCAGTTAAAAGATGAGCATCCTAACTCCCTGAACCACGGTCGCCTGCTGCTACAGTACACAAAAGAAATATGTCAGCACAACTTTTTGGGCTTAAGCTGTAATAATTCCGACCACTTGAGCACAACTCGCCTCAAAGGACAAGGATTATACTGAAGCTTGCTTTTGCTGATGATGTTATTACAACATGATAAGCTCAGCCTGTTATGGCATTATTGTGATGATGTAGGGCATCATATTGAAAAAGAAAACATGTATTGCACATATCTCTATGCCAGTTCATATGATAAATTTATGTGATATAATTTCTTGAAAAAAAAGTCATCTTGTGTAACCTTGTGTGTTAACAATATAGGTCAAGGTCAAATGCTTAGCCATCCTAGGTACCCATGTGCCTCAGGGCCTATTGATCCATAAGAAAATCTGGTAGCAAAAATTGATCTTGATTTTCACCAAAATTAAATGAGCTTGAAAATTGAACACTAGACTGTTAACATACAGACAAACAATCTGAAGCAATTATGTCCTCTAATTACAAAACTGAACTCACAAAAGTTGCTTTTTTTTATAGACCGACTGTAAAAATCATGAACTTCTGTATTATTTTGTTACTTTGGTGTATTATGAACGTTTGTTGGGAGTTCTTTATCAGCAGAAAAAGTCCACAAAGTTTTTCACATTTTCCATCCCGTGAGGCCGAACTCGAGTCTTTACCAAGATTCTGGGCCACGGGCCTTATGTTTGACACCCCTTTCCTACATCATAACAATGTTGGTTCAGGATCAACATTGCACTCGACCAATCACATTGTCTGAGTTTTCAGTTAGCACTAGTCAAGAAGTTAGCTAAAGCTTCAGCAGCAAACCAACATGGATGACCTAAATCTGAGTAAGAGCAAACCTAACATCGTAATAGATTTGTTATATTGCATAAATTAACAAATAATCTAAATCTTACCAAATTGCTCCATTGTTTCCTTTTTCTCAACGCTTCAAAGCAATAATGTGATTGGTCAGTAGCAATGCTGATCCTAGACCGATGTTATTATGATCATGCAGGAACAACGGATGATGTGATATCCTCGTGTTGGCGTTGTTCCCAGATCATCATATTTAATGTTTTTCCAGGGTCAACATTCCAAGTGACCAATCACCTTCTTGTGACGTCATACTTTTACGACTTCGAAAAATAGCCGCCTTAAAAAAACAAATGTTGTCACGCAAAATTTCAGTAGCTTCCGTGATCCCTTTACAAACATAAGTGAAGACAATTTGAACTAAGAGGCCTACACTAATGGTTGTGTGCTGAATCTATGAATCAAAAGGGCTAGGGTTAGTTTCAAGGCGGGTCTTTCAAAGTCGCAGGTGATTGGTCACTTGGAATGTTGACCCTGGAAAAACATTAATTATGATGATCTGGGAACAACGCCAACACGAAGATATCACACCGACCCAGAACAACACCAACACCAGGACACACCTTAAAAGGAAACAAGATAAAATGGCTTTCACTACAACCCAGTATCAGATAAAGAAGGATTATTTTGATCTGACGATGATGCAAAAGTCATAGAAGTAAAAGGAGGACGTTGAAAGTGACCATAATGGGTCTCCTTTTAATATTATGCAGGTGTATTGTATCTGTGACTGTTTGGAGGCCGGTCAGAGAAGCAACGGGGGGAGTCTAATATCAGCACTCATGAATGTCTGTTTGTGTGACAGATAACATGAAACAATCCATAACCTCCATATGGTGAGGGACTCTTTGACCCCACTGTGACTCGATCCACACTGGGGCGGGGGGGGTTGCTCCTGGCTCACCGTTCCTCCTTCTCATTGTCCTCTCTGAACGTTATATCAACATAGCAGACACCCGATGGTGGGAGCCAGCGGCTCAGTGGGGTGGCAGCACACTCTGGCAGGCCGGGCCCGTCCCCTGCTGGCTGCCTCTTCTGTCCTGCCAACACACTCAGTGTGGAGCTAACAGCAAAGGGACTAGAGACACGTACTGGGAGGAGCATCCAGGGGCCATACGAGCTTCGGTGGAACAGAAAAAAAAGAAAAATTACCGAGGCGAATGGAATCGAACTGGCAGAGATTGAAAAGTTGGAGCTTTCACTGCGGAGAGCTCAGAAGTGAGAAGAATGGAAAAGGCTTTAAAAAAAGATTTGTAGATGTAGGTGGGAGATAAGTTGCCACCATCCGCTGTCAAAGTGCATGGGAGGAGGTGTTTGTGTCACATGCTGCTTTCTTTTGGCATTTTTCACCACAGGCAGTCACGCCGAGCCTGCATTTTACCATATTTACGTGCATTTCTGCCAACTGAGAAACAGTGAGAGGCAAGAAAAAGAGAAAGCTCGTGAAACTGAGACCAACCACAAACAAGTAGAGTGACTTTTTTTTACCTTCCAGTCGCCACTTAGCACCGAATGAATCAGACCTAAGTCGATATCGATAAAAGGAAGGATCAGAAAGCGCAGAGAGGTGGTTGTGTCGTGTGCTGATTCACGGTTTGGAGGGCAGCGATGAGTGAGCTTTCTCTTTAAAAAGACAAAATTAATGTGAATCGAAGTGATTCGTGTATTTGATGTCTGTCTTTCTTATTCTGAAAAGTTTGCCATTAAGAACAAGCCAGAGGGTTACCAACAGACCACATTTTTTTGTCAAAAGAACACAACCTCTCTTTATTCTTAAAGACATTAAAGCAAAGGTCAAAATAAGGTCAACTATGAGTCAATGTGGTGGCCTGAAGGAAGAATCCTTTTATCATATTGGATGAATGTCAATGCTTTTGCATTATTCATGTCTGATCTCAAATCTTTCTCGTGTTTCTTCTTCTTTTAAATAATTTCAGCTGAAACTTTATCAATTTCAGTCACTTCAAAACGCCTCAGGTGTGGCTTTTTAAGCCTTTCCACACCGATACATGGCAATAACTTTGTTTCTCAGCTGTTTCTGTAGATCGTGATTTGCGGTTGGTGTGGCAGCGGAGAATAGTAGGGACAGGATGAGAAGGAGGCAGATGATGATCTACTGTGCTGACAGCAGGAAAGAGAGCAGCCTATAGAAGAAGATTTCCAACTCTCCATACAAATTAAAAGTAAAGTAAAAATGAAAAAGAAAACTCAGCTGCTCTGCTTTGCAGGGCTGTGTAGGTGTGCATCAATTACATTTGATTGACAATGACCAAACTCTGAAACAGCTGTTAATGCAATAAACAAAATGCACAATTTTCCCAGTCAAAGGAGATTCAGTCAGCGTGGCAGGATCCAACACGAGCACGTAATTTTTGAAAGTTCTGTTTTTACTTCTTTTTATTAGGAAAGTCACTTTAATTACTTTGGAATAAGATGCCATGTGAGTCAATGCACCAACCAGTGCTTAGAAACATGGAACCCAGTCTACTGTCTACAGCAGGGGTCTCCAACTCCAGGCCTCGAGGGCCGGTGTCCAGCAGGTTTTACCTCTCACCTTAAGTCAGCACACCAGAATCACATGATTAGTTCATTACCAGGTCTCTGGAGAACTTCAGGACATATTGAGGAGGTAATCTAGCCATTTAAATCAGCTGTGTTGAATAAAGAACCTAAAGAATCTAAAACCTGGAGGACACCGGCCCTCGAGGTCTGGAGTTGGAGACCCCTGGTCTACAGTCATGGTGTTGCTGCTGGCCACAGTCATTTCTGATCCCAGATCATATCCCAGATAAAGCTCATCAGCTAAGTCTTGGATAACTCATTGATAAAGTCAAAAGATCTGGAGCAAACCTGACTCAAGTTCGACCTCTTCAGATAGATTTTAGATAATGGTGGTGTTAGGGACTCTTTTAGGGAAACTGAAACTGTACATGTAGTGCCTGTGTGTGTTTGTTGTGGCACAGTGGTGACAGAGTTCAAGGAAGACCTCAGCACTGTCTTGAGAACTTTCTTTGCCCCCCCACCACCACACACACACACACACACACACACACACACACACACTCACATACGCACATTTGCCAAAGTTCCCACAGAGGCAGAGACCTGCTGGTCTTTGAAGGGTCATGGGGGCAATCTTGAAATGGGGAAACAGTAAAACACCATAAAGCCTCTTTTAGATCCGTTGCTACTCTGGCACCGCTGTGCTCTGAAACCCATTATTCCCTGTGGCCTGTGGCACGCCTGAATGCTTTTTTACTGCACAGAGCAAAACAAAGTGCAGTCCAAGTGTGCCGTCCAGGGAGCACTCACAACTGCTGTACATTTGCACAATTAAGAAATGAAGAGTTACAGGAAGCGGGTGCAGATTGTACACATATATCAGAAGTGCCTAGTGTGACAAAAATGTCTGGCCACGTTTTAAACCTTGTAGTCAAGTTATCTGTAGTCATATCATTTTATATTTAAAGGGGCCATGTATGGTAGGGAACAGTTTGTTTTGTGCTCCAAATTCTAGTTAATTAATTGACACACATCCATTGGGCGTTTCATCAGGTAGGGCACTATGGATCCGATATATTCTCAAAATCAATTATGAAGACCCTGTTGTGCTGATCCTTCGTTCTTTTTAAAGCAGTATGACTTCTATGTGTAAAACCTAAATCAATCCTCTCTCCCTGCTCTCTGAAATATTCACAAAGGGTTAATCATCCATTTTTCAATGCCCAGATTCCAGTTCAAGCACTTTTTATGAGAATATTTATGGCCCAGATTAAAGATGACTAGGATTATACTGTGAAGTAATGTGAAGAATAGTAGGCAAAGGTTAAAGTTATTAGGAAAGACCAATGCCTTACTTAACCAAGGCGCCTTTAAGGAGACCGTCTTAAATAATCATTTTATTATAAAGGCTTTCTATAAAATGAATGAAAATATATATCAAATAAATTTCCCACTTGTCCTGTAGGGGCTCTGTTTATCTTTCAAGCTCGGCTCCTCTACCACAGGTCTGGGAGTGAGGCTGTGCAGTAACTTTGCTGTTCCCTGCACTCGACCAGTTTGGAGACTCACAGCTTCTCTAGCTCCTCTTTCCTGTCTTCAGCTGCTGTTACAAAGGTCAAGAAGGTCTGTGAAGATCTGTGAACCTTGACCTTTGTAGGTTTTCTATTACAGCTAGTTATCACATAGATCATTAATGCACTGGCATTTTCACCAAGCTCTTCTAAAATATTTAGACGTTTGCCTTGAGAGTGAATGAAGTGCTATTTATTCACTGACTGACTTCATAAAGACGACATTCAGTGGAGTTTTTAGTTGAGGCGATGAGATGACAGGAGACAGAGAAGACCTGAAGATCTCAGAGGACAGGAAAAGCAGAAAAACATGAATGCGGTAAACTGTAAATGCTAAATCAATAAATTGAGCGATATTAACAGTTTTGTAGAAATAGAGCTCCACAATATCAATTTTCTAGTCTAGATTTAAAATAATTCCACACCTAAAGCGCATGTGCATGTATCCAAAACAGTGCAAGCTGTCTTTGACACAGATGCTAGAACACAGATGAATTTTTTTAATAAAAGGAGCATCTATTTAAAGTCACATGAAAGCTATCTTTATACCTCACTGCCTACTTTTTTGAATAATTTTACAAAAATCAGTGACTGCATGCATAGCTTCACAAGGTAAAAAAGATGTAGAGCTACAAAACTGTGATAGGGAGGTGTTGTTGTCTAACAAAGGGCTTTAATAAGAAGACTGTGGTATATGTCCAATATGAGAACAAAACACATTGTTGACTTATTTTCTTTGTCTAACTTAAATTGTCATGATTCCAGTCATGGTTTGCTTAAGCTTATAAAGTAAAACTATTACATTTAGGAGAAGATCAGGCTTTGGGCTAAAAATAAACCCTTTCACAACATTAACCATATTTTGGAAAGCCATATTGGCAATGTGTGCATAGATGGAAATGGCAGTGCTGGCTACAGTAGATACTTGTGTCTGTCGTGCTTTGTACACTGTGCTATGCATGGGTGCAAATAGCCACACCGAATATTCATCTCAGGGACAAATAGTATTGCTGGCGAGTGACAGCTGAGTGCTAATAGCAAAACTCCCTCAGTTAATCATTCCTCATGCACAGTTTGCGACTTTAATGGGATGTTTTTTTGCTAATGCAGTCCCGCACCCGTGAAAACAGGAAGCGTGAGGTTTTTTTTGCTGAACTGGAGGAAACTGGCAAAACAACAAGGTGAGAAAGCCAAGTATTGTTACCAAACAGGAAAATTGGTTTGCATGGTAATCATACATTTTTGAGGAAATTATTTGGAAAACATTAAAAAAACATTTTTAACACCGTATCTGCAAACCATAATTAAACTGTCCTTTTAAAATATTCAAATTAGTTTATTTTATCTCTTTAAAAGTAAAATATTTTGTGTCCAGTACTTCTGTGGCTATTTTTTTCTTTATCAGGGACATGATTCCCCAATGGTCCAGAAATTGCAAACTGAAATGACTCCCAGTGTCAGTGATAGGTTCACAGCATGAAACCGTGTTCATGCCATTAAATTAAAAAATTCAGGCCCTTTATTCATTTCAATGAGGCTCTGAGGGAGAGGTACAAAGGAGCCCACAGCAAAATGTTGGACCATTTAGAAAGAAATAGATGAACCTCTGTGTTTGAAGAAATGCCACTGACTAGTCAAGTGCATTAACCTGGTCGATTGTGTGTATCTGCTATTTATTTAGCAGCTCTTGCATCAGAAGATAAAATACTAACCTCCCATGGACCTGCTGTGCAAACTTCAAACTTCATGGATGATCTTTCATCATCTCACTGGTGTCAGAAACTGTTTGCATTGTCATGGAGTCAAATACCACCATTTTTGCCGATACTCATGGATACACACAAGGCAGCGTAAAGCATTGCTAGCTCAAATCAGATAGTTTTGCTAGACTTTACACCCCAGCAGCCATCTTTAAACAGTACATGATGTTTATTGACAGTACGACCAGTCGTCGCAGTAGGGTAGTGCACCTCCAATCAATCAATAAACATTAAGTCCAATTTTTTTTTTCAGGCTATCCTTCAATATAATGTTTTTTAATGATGGAAAACTATAAATTGTTACCTTCATAATTTTTTGCCTTCTTACAGAACTGTGCAGAAGTCTTGAGTCACCCCTCACTTGTTTATTTTTGAATTTAAGGAGCCATTTTTTATAGTGGTTGAGCAGTCGTTCTTCAGGTTTTCCAAATGTCATTGAAAGCTTTTTGGGTTCTTTTTTGGACGTAGGCTCTTTAGTCCTTGATCATTTTGAGGCCAGTTTTTTTAAGTCACTTAACACTGCTCTATAAGTCATTTAAGCATAAAAAAACCTAACTCGAGAAATTCAACAGGGTTGCGTCTACACATAACAGAAAACTTGGAAAGAACCAGTTTTGTGTCTAGCAGCTTGTGACTAAAACACATAATTTATTCCAGTTTCTTGAGTTGACTTTATTTGAATGTATTAAAAATGCCAACGATAACACAGCTCAACAGACCTCAAATATATCTTTTAATTGCATTTGCTGGTGCAAATATTTCCTGCAGCAACAAAGAGCTATTAGACGAAAACTTGGCATATCTCAGACTGTTGTGTAATTTGTCCTTTTAAATTTTTAGGACTCTGGACAAGTCCAGAACAAAAGAGAAGTGGCAGACCTAAACAAAACAAACTATCGACAGCAGATGAAAAGGATCAATTTTTCCACATGACAATGATCCCAAACGCACTGCCAATCCAGTAAAAGCATACCTGTATAGAAAAACCCACAGTGGAGCGTTATCAGTGATGGATCGGCCTCCCCAGAGCCCGGACATCAACATTAATGAGTCAGCGTGGGATCATGTTGGCAGAGAACAGAACAAAAGGCAGAAACATCCAAAGAAGAGCTTTGAATGTCCTTCAAGAAGCCTGGAGAACTATTACTGAAGACTCCTTAAAAAGTAGTTACACACTTTATTTCCATGTATTTTGGGGCAGGTTTCAATAGTTTGCTTCAAAGATTTCTCATTTTTCACACAAAAGATACGAGGGGTGCCTGAAAATGTCAATTACACATCTTGTCTCATTAATGTTCATTCAGGAAGCTATTTTTCTGAAAACTTGGGATATTATTGCCTGTTATTTAAAGTCACTAGCACAATCGTTTCAGCAAGACTTTCCAAACAAATTTGAGCCACATTAAAAATAATTATGACTTCAAAACTAGTCACAATTACACTAATGGTTTCTTTATACAGTGGGAGAAAACAAACAGCAATAATGACGCCTACTGCCGAGCTCTTTTTCTTCTTATTTGAAATGAACCTGGACTCATGGCGTGACAAATAAGGAGGTGGATAAACGGGGGTTTAGGTGTGTGGTTAACCTCCCATGTGACTAAAGTGGCAGAGAGCCAGAACAAGTGTTGGCTGTTGCAGAAGACAGGAGAGAGCTACAAAAGCAACCTCGGTAGCCAGTCGAGATCCAGCAGCTATTGTGTTTCTCCGTGTTTTCTTCAGATAACCAAAGCAGGGAGGGCTACATTCCTCCTCCCAGTAGACCTGCATTTTCCCAGTGGCTAGACATTACAGAGGAGACGGAGATAGATATATAACCAATAATTTTGATACCAAGCGGCACACACAAACACGCTGACCGGTGAGATTCTTCCTCTGGTCAGCCTTTTACTCTGCTGCTATCTACTTCCCTGGGGACCTAAATCAATTTCTACCAAGACCCCAGTGCCAAGTGCTGTGGGAATCTGAGAGTGTTTAGGCTTGTGCTCAGCTAATTTTGGCACCAAGAGGCCTCCTTAGTCAATAATCTACCCTGTGCAGGAGCTGAGGAGATTGCTTGGGTATTTCTTTCAGCTGCTCTCTCATTGCCGAGGAGGACACAAAGCTTTTCCGCTTGTCCCGGTTCCATCCAAAGTGTCACTTCTTTGTGATTTCCAGGATCAAGCTGTCATTCAATCACCGCACTGTAGATTTTTCGGGTAGGAAAAGCGATCGTTGTCTTACCGCACAACATTTAGAAGAGACGGTCATTCTCTTCCAGCAGAAATCGGTAATAACACCAGAGATTATGCAGATTTTCAGAGCGGTTCGACAGGAAATTTCCACAAGCTATTCATGCAGTTGTGAAGACGCACAGAGGGGAGGAAGGGCTGAGCGTGAAAAACAGGGCATCACGCTCCGCACTCCTGTCTTCTCAGATCATCTGTGAAGCAAATGGCCTGTCACCACACTAGCTGCATCAGTGTGAGCATATTTAACTGTCTCCGCTGTCAACAGACTGTAAAATGGAAAGCGCAGATAATGTTGGGATTCTAACAGGTATAAAGAGACGGCCGCGGGGATGCTAGACGCTTATCTGCTCCCCACAAGGCTCCGGTCGGAAAGCTCGGGACGCTCGGTGCTGTAATGTGATTTGAGCAACACTCGTGTTTGATTGCCTCATCAGATTTGTTGGCCTTGAAACTAATGAGCAGCTCACGCCAAGCATGAAACGCTTATGGTTGTTGGAAACACTGTGATGATGATCGGAGTTTGGGTGTGTGATCTGGATCCGGTTGGATTTTGGAAGCATGGATATCAAGAGGAAACTTCATCATCATGTTCCTTCATGTGTTCGTGAGCCATTAAAACAGATTCTTATCAAAGTTCTATGCTTTTTTTTTTATAATCTGCATATGTCCCAGGCAAAAATCCAGTCATACCTGAAACCTTCCCCTCATAGTTACTCCTGCCTGTTGTGAGCTGAGCCATTGCAGGCCTCTGATGCAGGCCGCTGTGCACCTGAATGATAAAGACTTTGCTCAAGGGCATTTTACAGACAGTAGCAGAGATGAGGGGGAAATGGTATTCTGACTGCCTGCTTTGTACTCTTTCTTTCTAAGGGGTCATACTGCCATTTTTCTATTATGATATGATATAACAGTGTCTGCCACTTCTATTCTTCCTCTATCTTTTGTTTCCTAACTGGACAACACTCTGTCTGTATCCTCTCTTGTTCCAGTCTCTGGCTGATTGATGGGCCAAGTAATGGCCCTCTACACTGACACTTTTATTTGCAGAATTTACAGGCAAGCAGCACCTGCTGCGGGCAGATGGTTCTATCATCTCCTACAGTAGCCAGATGAGTTCATGTTTCACAAGGTGCATATGGGCGCCATTTTAATCAGAATTCGGGTTAGCTTTTGCGCGGGCCTACCGCTTGTACCGATGTTTACGCCTCTACCCGTGTTTGTAATCACACGATAAGCATGGGAACAAGAGTGGAATTTATAGACTGCATATGTCCCTGTTTCTGTTCAGAGTTATTAGCCATGTAAATCCAAGATTATGACATAATCGTATAATTTTCATCCGTCTGTTCGCTAAACTAGTTCCAGCAACGGCGGTGGATGGTCCTCAGCTCTGCAGAGCAAACCAAACGGTAGCAAGAAAATACTCACATGTAATATCTAATTAAATAAATGGTATTCAATTGGGAAATTGCCCCCCTGCATCATTTGCTGTATGAAACCAAACACTTGCTCTTTACTAATAGTAGGTTGCTTATTTCAAAAAATAATGTTCGTTTTTGCTGATTGCGTCATGTTTTTTCACAAGTTTTCTTGTGATATATTGCTGTTTCGCTACATCCAAACCGGATCAAACCATCACAGATTCTGTGAAAAAAAGGTGTAAAAGGCGACCAAGACAAGTCATGGGCATTTTTAGTTTGCTGGGTTGTATCGAAAACCTCTGAGTGTGGACTAAGAGGAGGACAAAGAGCTTTGGGTTTTGGTATTCCAGTGGCATGAATGGAGCCACAGAATCACTTTGATGTGTAATACTTTGCTTAAGTCTATATTTCTGGATACAGTTCAAAAACCAAACTCTCAATTCATTTTTACTTATATAGCACTTGGCAACATTGGGAAGGAAAAAATGCCTTTTAACAGGAAGAAACCTGGCAGAACCAGGCTCAGGGAGGGGCATACATCTCCTGTGACCAGTTGGGGGTGACAACAGTTACTTCATTACACTAACCTACCACCAGCAATGAGACCTGTATCACATTTAGATGAAGAAAACCAATTTAATTACCTATAGAAATACTTCTGTTAGCTTATTTGATGAGAGAGAAACGTCTTACTATATTGTCTCCATAAGCACACTGTTCTAATGATGAGGACTTTACAGAGTCATCTCTCTCCTAATTATTCATTTAGCTACCATTAAATGACCTGGTATGAAATTTCAATCTGCCAAACGAAGCAGTTGAGTTGCTTCAGTCTACGCTCAGTGAGGAAAACCTCTTGCTAGCACCAGGAATCAAATTTTCTTTTTTTGGGCATCATGTGAAAAGTCTTCGAAATGGTCGATGACTTTGACTATTGTCTTGATGCTGAAGGTCTTTTGGGTACAAAGGACTGTTCGTTGACAGGTCAAAAGCAAGGTTGAAGTGTGTCCTACATCATAATGGTAATTACTTTGCATCCATACTAATTGGTCATTTTGTCCAGTAAAAAGAAACCTATGAAACTATGAAAATTGTATTGGAGAGGCTGATTCACGTTTTGTGACTCAGCTGAAACTACGGACAATAATTTGATCGCTTTGGTGTTTTAACGCTTTGATATTTTTAAACTCGGATAATGACGACTATTTTCCAGAAAGCAATTTGATGCAGGTCTGAAGCAGCTTGCTGCCTCCCTGCTTCCAATTAAAATAATTTGTTGATTTTTATTTCAGTATGACTGTAAAGTTTAAGTTGACTTTGAGGTTACTTGATGTGGAGCTACTTGGGCTACTCTATTTTCGGCTTGTCCTCCCTGTGTTCGGTATCCATCTTTACCTGTTTGATAAAGTTTCACAGTTTTTACAGAGTGGGTGGGGACACAGTTGTGAGCAAACTTAGTTGTCTGCTACAGGCTGAGTCTTCAGGCATAGCCATGCCAGGTAAATGGTACTCAAGGGCAGTCTGGTGTATTCACAAAAAATCTTGAGACTTTAAACTGCTGAAACTGTTGCAGCTTCTCCTCATTGGATTAATCTAAAATACATAAAGCTGCTAAAGGTCAACAAGGGGCAAAGCATTTAAGTGCACTTAAAATTGCCCTCTTTATAGATCTCATGTCTGAATGTGAGTAATAATGAAAACTGCTCTTTCTCAAGGAATGAATGTAAACATTATGCTGGCTTGTGACATAATCTTTACTTTGCTGGTCTAACAGAGTAAAATACCCTCCTTGTAATCGGTTTATTTGATACATCTCTTTCTCTCTCTGCACCTAGCTATCGGCGAGCCGGTAAAGTTGGAGTGGTATAACCCCCAGGGCGAGCGCATCGCAGCCTCTAAGCGAATGGCGCTCCACACAGAAGCGTCCAGGTCCAAGCTCGTTATTTATAATGCCATCATCGAAGACGCGGGTATCTACCGCTGCCAGGCCACCGACGCCAGCGGTCACACCGAGGAGGCCTCCGTTGTGCTGGAGATCTACCGTAAGCTTGATAACACACACACACCAGCTGACACATTTACCCACAGATGCTCTGTGTTTGCTTCCTAAGGAGATTGGAACATGAGGACATGGAGAGAATAAACATCTCACATTAGCTTTTGATCACCAGGACAACCAACCTGATTCATATTCTCACCCTCTCTACAGCCACAAGCTGCGTTAGCTCTGTGTGTGTGCACATGCATCTTAGGTGTGTACCCTTGACTTTGTCTGTGAGTGTGTGAGTTAGAATCATTCTTGTGATTAAATCATAATGACGGCTAGCAATGCCACAGGACTGAGATCCTGTCAGGAATAATGAAGGATCGGGCACTGAGGCTAACCTGCCTTTCTGACCAATCGCTATTTCCTGGGCAAAAACTCAATGTTTTGCCCATGAAATAGTGTTGGTGGTTATAGGCTTTTTTTTTACTGATCCCATTCAGTCAGTAATCAGTGAATTTGCATCTTTAAAGTGTTGTTCAGCAAGACATCCGGCTGAAACCCCACTAGCTTATTGCTGTGATTTAATTTAGACAACAGTGGAAATAAAACAAGAAAAACAGGTTGGTTTCACTAAGATCATCTCCTGGAGAAGGAAGCTTTGTGCAACTTAGGGAAAATTACAATGTAGATCTGTAAAACACAAACACATGTTTTATACTGATTTAAGTAGAAAATAATTCAAGATAACACAACCTGACAGGCATAAAATAGCATTTTTACACCAACAAAGTGATTCCCAGAACTATTAGCTGGCATATCTCAGTATGGTGTACAATGTGTACTTAAACAGTTTAGGGACACTGGACAAGTGGAGGACAAAAGAAGAAGTGTCAGGCCTAAAAAAAACCCCAGATGAACAGTATCTAAAAGTCATGGCCTTAAGAAAAAGACATAAATAAGAAAAGACCAGCAAAAACCCAACACAGGACCTGAGAGATGCATCTAGCCCTTCAGCTGATCCATCCACTCTTTACTGAAGTCTCATTAGAAAGTATTTCAGTGGAAAGGTGGCTGTCAAGAAGCCATTCTCAAGGAAGGGATACTGGGTGAAAAGGCTGATTATCAGTGGCAACATGTCTGATGGAGTGATGAATCCAAACTGGATATTTTTGGTTCATCAGTTTATAGGGAAGAATTCAAGAGACAGGTACAACAGTGAGTGTCTATATCACTGCCATCTGTAAAACACAGTGGAGGCTCTGTCATGGTTTGAGACTGTGTTTCAACCACCGGTGCCAAAATTAATGAATTATAAAGACAGAAAAGTATCATGAGATTTTGATCAACCATGCAGTACCATCTGGAAAGTGTTTAATTATCATTAGTTTCTTTTCTTTTTTTTTTAGCCTTCATTAAAAAAAAAACAGGTAGAAAGAGCTATGAATGTCCTTCAGGAAGACTAGAGAATTACTCTTGAAGACTACTTAAAGAAATTGCAAGAAAGCTGCCTAAGAGAGTTCAGACTGTTAAATAATAGAGGTGGTCACGCCAAATTCCCTTCCAACCTGTTTTTTCTTATATACTACATTTCCATGTGTGCTTGCACAGATTTTCCAAACACAGTCTAGTTTTTAGGTGACAACATTTATGACCTGCTTCTGGGTCCAAACAACGCTGCGTTCATTAAGGCTGGTGTTTCTTTAACATGTCTTAATTTTTTGTATTGTGTTCTAATTAATCTGAATAAACCCTTAAAAGATATGTTATTTATTTACTTCCCTGCTCTTTAAAACGGGTGGCTAAATAGCGAGACAAAGCTCCGGTTTCAGTTTGGATAGGAGGCCAAAACGGAGACAAAACAATGCGTTTTTAATGAAAATGCATTAGTGTGGACGTAGCCTAGAGTGGGTTATAGAAATGCAAGCTTTTTTATTACTCTATTTACAAAATCCTTGTGAAAGCCTGGTTTATATTAAAAAAGACCATAGGTAGAACTCTGTCTGTTCACAGGTGATAGGACAAAGATTATCATTTAAAAGCTGCAAGCACAAAAGATTACATAAGAGCCAAGTGACCTCTGAGGTGTGAGCAACCCACATACACTGAGTCTTTGATCAGGAGTCTACACAAAGTTTAATTGGACGAAACGTCAATATACATGGATTTGATTCCAGAGTTCACACACACACACACACACACACGCGCGCGCACACACACACACAAAATTATATGTACACACACTCTAGAAATCATCACCTGCTGTTCAGCTTCGTTTTCATCCTCTCCCAGCGAACCATTAGGAGAGACATCACAGCTTCAATCACACCTGCCACCGCTCAGCCTTTGCCTCATTCAACACACAACCAATTCCCTAAAACCATTGTTTCCATGGTAACCAGGCATCACTCACTGGGGTCCTCAGTGTAGATTCCATGAGCAGCAGGCGGATGAAAACCACCCTAAAATCCAGCCAGGTGTTCTGCCAGCACACAGTCGGAACAGGCGAGGACTCCTCTGCACGGTGCACAGACCTGCTTGAGGCAACATGGTCGACATGAAATTCATGACCTGTGGGAGACCGAGTGTTGACATCTTCTCAGCAGTTGCTGACTTCTCTATGATGGCCAGATGTAATCATGCAGCAGGGATTGTCAGATCAGGTTGGAATTAAAAGATGTCCACAGTCTGATGAAGTTCATAGAGACACCAAACAATAGCTAGCAATGAGTTAGTGACCACTCTTGTGCTAACTTACATGAAATTTAATACACACATGTTCCCTGAGATGGCACCTAAATAATTCAGGGATCTTTTGTTTTTTCCACCAAAGCCATAATGACGTAAGTGTTTCGGATTGTAATTGGAACTGTAAAATCTAAAAGCAAATCTTGCCATGAAATTGTGACATTAAGTCCTAAAAAACAAGAAAAGTTAGGTAACCAATTTGCTTTTTATCTATAGTTATTTCAATGTTTGTGTTTGTTATGCACTTTGACCAATTAGCTACAGAAAGTGGTAATTAGCAAATGATAGCGAGACAACATATTCAACACCGATGCTCCCTGTAAAAACCTTATCTGGTTAGCATGTACCTTTGTCAGTGTGAGCATGTAGCATGCGAAGATTGCTATTTAAGCAAAAACATTGCTGTTCTGTGTGCTGTGCCTGCTAGCTTGATTTCTGTTTCTACATCAGTGTAATCCAGTATAGTTACAATTATATGAGCACTACAGTTTGAGCCACCGCTAATTTTATTTTTATTTTTTTTCATTTTCTGAAAAGTTGTCTTTAGTGGCTGCCTATAAGCTATTCTTAAGGGAAGGTAAATTACAAAGAAATGACCAAAAATAAGAAGCAACAGGTCTTATGGACTGATGAACCCAATGGTGGGGTTGCCGATCCTATGAAAGTTATGAACTTATGACCACAGAAACGTACCATCAGATTTTTATCCAACATGCAATACCATCTGGAAAGTTTCTGATTGGCAAAAATGATCCCAAACACACTCAATTCAGTAAAATTAAAGCTGGATAGAACACACAATGGAACACTATCAATCTTTGACCTAAAAAATTATCAAAGCAGCGTGGGATCCTCAGGACTTTGAATGTCCTTCAAGAACCCTGAACCCTGAAGACTATTTAAAGACATCATAAGAAAACTTGACTATGACAGCTCAGGCTTTGTTGCAGAATAAAGGTGGTCATGTCAAATATTGACTTTCAAGACTTTTAGATTGTTAGAAAAACTTTGTTTTTACCTTATTTAATGTACAGCCATAATGTTTCAATGAAAAAAAAAAGTTTTGATAAATTAGTACCCCTTTTTTTTTAGTAGTCCCTTCTCAGTTGCTACATAAATAAGATGGCATCCATTAAGGCCTGTAATAGTATGCCACCCTCCACATCATCTGGGTATTTATATTGTACTGCAAGCAGTTTATCTGTACTTGTCAGCATAACCACACGTATGCAGTCAAAATAGTATAAATAATGTATGAATGAAAGTCTTATTTCAAGGTTAAGCCTTTATCATCACAAAAAAGAAGATGAGAACCTATTTTAAGCCTTTTCTTTAATTAGCTGGTGTAATATAGTGCTATTTTCAACCGTACCCATTGACAGAAAAGTCATAGTTATTATAGAGTAAGCCAGTATAATAGTTTATTAATGGGCAACGCAATAATGCCGCACAAGCTCATTTTCCAAAACCAGCTAATTTGGCCGGAAAGCACAGGAACAAATCTGTCTCGCATTTGAGACAGGTCATGGAAATTGGCTCGTCAGCTTATCAGACAGTTATCTTTGCGGTGATGTGTCTACGAACGACAGCAAAGAAACTCCAGAGTACTGAGTACATTCTCAATTCACCAGTGTCAAGTGTGCAGTAGAGTGTTACTCCAGAGAGGATGTTTCCCTTACTGATTCTCTTGTAGAGCAGCACGACTACAAAAGAGACAGGAAATGGATACAAACAGAAGGAACAAGTGACACCAGAAGTGTTCAAACCTGAGAGGGTGGCAGAGGGGGAGAAAGCAGATTTTGGAAATAAAAAGAACACAAATGGAGGGGAGGGTGGATGATAAGAAGCCAACGGAGTGAATGACAAAATCACGCTAAGGCATCCTTGAAGTTAATGAAGACACTGAGATGCCAGACACGTTCACGGGCGGAGGATGCAGCCGGGGAGTGAAAGCTCATTTTGGGGAGCAGCCTGGCATAAATCACAGAGCAAAATGCTAATGTTGAAGCCTCACTAAGGGAAGGGACAGATATAGGAGCTGTAGCTGATTTATTCACAACCTCACAATATAGCACACAGGTGATAGCAGGTGGTTGCGGCACTAGCGGAGCCAGCCCGAACACACATGAAAAGCCAAGGAAAGTGGGATCTGACAAAAGCTCGCATGAGATCTTTGCGAGGAAAACCTGGTCCATGAACAGCGTCCTCGTAAAAACACCCAATGTTTGCCAGGAAGCGGACACAGCTTTAAACAAGCACCAAGGGGAACCTATTAAAGAACGCTGAAACCAAGATAGAGTGAATCAAAGCCTGCCTGTGCTTTTGTCTAATTTTGTAAACAGTAAGGCTGCAGAATAACTCTGCTCATTGATTTTTTTATGACTGGCAGCAAGTTAAACCGAGTTAGTTTTTGCTGTCACCTGGTGCCTTATCTGTGTCCCAGAAAAACAGTCAAAGAGGGATTAAGCTATTGCTTTGATTGATTTTCAGAGTAAAAGCTCATCGTCAGTTTGCATAATTTTTCTCCTGTGTGTCTTTCCAAATACTTTCGTTAGGAACCAATACGCATTATTTTACATGACAGCTATACTTAATAATGTGGTTGTTGTGCACACTAAGGATGTTATTGAGAATTCAAGCACTGAATGTCAACACTGAATGTGTGTTCATCTGGTTTGTATAATATTACAGTTTTGAATTAGTCCTATGGATCGCAGTGTTGACACCATGATGCCACACGTTGTTTGTGAAGTCCTGTTAAGACACCTCAAACTTTTTATATTAGTAGTGTCTTGGAAAAGGTGGATCTGACTGGCAAAGTTCACATTCGTTGGTTCTTCAGACATGGAAGCAATGCTCGTCTTCTGTGGATGTTCTTACTGTCTTTCATTGCTGTTTTTTTTTTTTTTTTCACAATGCCGCTGTGGAGTCAGGTTATGGGATAGCATAGACTTGCGGCTAGTTTAGAATGACCTCTTAAGCTAGTCACCAGGCTGAGTTGGAAGCCATCTACTGTGCATTGTCAATGCTAACCACTGTACCTCCATGGCACCTGCAGCTAATTATTATATAAAAAATAGGATGGGCGGTTACATTTGCAAGAAAAAAAATCTAATGTTTTCTTAAATTATGAAGTAAGTTAAGAGAAAGAAGAAATAGTATTAACTCATCCACATCATCGTGTTGTTGTTTTTTTTATTTTTGCTGAAATGTGATCATGTGGTGCATCTGTGCTAAAATCACAGATGGCCTTTTTCTTACCATCAGATCCGATTGCAAATTAGGCTATAAATGAATTCAGATGGGCTACTTAACATAAAACATACAAATGTTTTTTTTTCTTAAAACTTTGTGACTTTGTGATTTCAGCAAATTTTTCCTATATACTTAGAAATTCAAGAGTTTTATTCTCAAATCAAAGAAAAACCTCTTGTACTTTTGCAGGGACAGTTCTTGCCTTGCCACAAGATGAGCAGCTAGCAGGTCACGCTAACACGTAAACCCATATTATCAAGAAAAACAGCAAAGTACTTTAAAATGGCAAACTCGTTCCTCACAGGATACTGCTGAGATGAAGACAAAGTGGAAGGAAACAATTTTTTTTAAAGCCCTAACTTTATGTTCTGTCTCCAAACAGTCATAGTTAACAGGGCAGTAAAAGCGCAACAATTTCTGCTTATTTTCCTTTTGATGTTCAGACCTGCAATAAATTGTCTGTTCTGAATGCTCAGAGGGGGGAGAAGAAGAAAAAAGCTGTTCAATCTCCATCTTGTTTGATCTTGCAGAGAGGCTGACATTCCGGGATGTTCAGTCACCGCAGGAGTTCCGCTATGGTGAGACAGCAGAAGTGGTGTGTGATGTCATTAGCTCCCCGGTGCCCGTGGTGGTGTGGTACTACCAGGACAAAGAGATTACTGAGGAGCACCACAGTAAGTTTTGTCCCCTTCCTTTCATGTATATGCTATTTTCATTGCATTTCTTGGCTATTTTTATTTTTTAATTGCCGTGGGAAATTACATCTTTGGTGGTGCGTGAGTGCTGATGCCGTGCAGGTGCGTCCGACTTCCCTGCACGGCATCGGCACTCATGCCCGCCAGCTACAAGAAGGGGAATTAATGCTGTGTGTTTGTTGGTTGTGGTGTGATGCATGTGCGGCTGACAGCAGAGAACTACAGTCAAACTAATAAAGATGGCCCAAAACCTTGATCTGTGGACTCGCTGTGTCTCAATTACACCACAACATCCTACTGCTCCATCGTTTGCAGTGACCAAACAAAAAATGGCTTGTTAAGTTACCTTAAAGCAGGCATGTCCAACTCCAGGCCTCGAGGGCCGGTGTCCTGCAGGTTTTAGATCAACACACCTAAATGAAAATGATTAGTTCATTACCTCTGGAGAATTCAAGACATATTAAGGAGGTCATTTAGCCATTTAAATCAGCTGTGATGGATAAAGGACACATCTAAAACCTGCAGGGCACCGGCCCTCGAGGCCTGGGTTTGGACACCACTGCCTTAAAGCTATTCAGAAGGCCACAAGATCAGGGACACAATATCAAATTAACAAGTCTATAATTATTTTTGGCATGTGAAGTCTTAATTGCAGTAGGAAATGAAAAATCAGTATCAATGACTCTTCTGTAGAAGTCATTGAGTCATAATTCCCCAAAATTTGAGCATGTCTCAAATAAAGTTGGAACAGGGGCGACAAAGGGCTGACAAATTAAGTGATGCTAAAATGAAACAGCTGGAGGAACATTTTGCAAGTGACATATATAAGTCAGTAACATTTATAAAATAATCCTGGTAAAAGTTTTTGTCCACTGGGAGTAGTAAAGAGCAGTTTGTCTACTTTGTGCATGAATAACCACCTGTCCTATCAATGGTATCATGCCCACAAATATACAAAGGAAAGAAGAAGATGCCTAACAAAACAAAAAGTAGGAGCCTCTAGAGGGGAAAACCGACTGCTTAGTGGCTAATCCTTGTAGATGACCATGTTAAAATGTCATTTAGTTTATGTAGTTGCAGCATTTATGACTCATTTCACCCGTTATAAAACCTGGATTTTGGTAAATTTGAAATAACACACAAATATTTAACTGTATTAAGGCTCGTACTGAACCCATACAGGAGTTTTAAGACAGACAGCAGTATTCCAGTATGCACGTCTATATTATTTTCTTTCAGACACAGAAATACAAACAGAGTTTTCTAGCATTGGTTATATGTTGCTATTCATTTTCTCATCCTCTGGCTAGATCTGATTAAATAATCTGTTTTTTGTTTATTAGCATATAATGTATCTGTTTAATCGCGTGTTGCCCTCTTGTGGACGAGCTCTGCAAAATGAAAACTCTTATATCATGGCTGAAGGTTGTTTTGCCCATCTCATCTTTACTTTTGTGGGCTGTTATAAATGCAGATGCTGACAGGCTGTCGAGTGGATAATATTAGTCCACCGTTTAATTGGTCAGGCTCTGAAGTTACACATAGTTAGGATTGTACTGATGCACTAGCTACACACTGGCTACAAGAATGAGTCTTTTAGGCAATAGTTACAGTTAGCGTGTGGTTGATATGACATGATTATTCAATGTAAGTTAAAGTTAAATTACTGTTAAAAATTTAAAAAAAATATTGTTTTTAAGTATTAAATGCTCTGGATCAAATCATCCCAAGGTCCCTAGTCAAAGAAAGCACTTGGATAAAGTATCACTGCTTAAGTGTGAATAGTCAGCGTGTATAGTGATATTGAATATTTTAGTAATCTATGTTAATTATAAAAGTTGCATGTGAGCGACAATCTCAAAAGGATTGCACTCCGAATGTAAACATGCCAAAAACACTTAATTATTGAGAGGGGAAAAAAGCTTGTGAGTGTCAGCATGCCCAACTGTTTCCCTCTCTCATTGAAAAGCCTCACTAATGTGGCAAAAATTCAGGTCTCTGGGAAATGCTGTTGCCTTCTTTTGTGTGGATTCACAATAAGACAAAGGTATAAAATTCTATGAATAGAAACCTCATCAGCCCCGGAGGGAGGCGTCTAACTCAAACAGAAACGATGTTAACAAGCAACTGAGAGGATGGATTATTGAGCAGTTGGATGGCGACATTCGAAGATGCTGCTTCCCAGGAGATAAAATGCAAACCCACACCCTGCATCTTTTGGGAAAAAGCCAGCTAATGGGTGTATTTATGTGGCGCTATTGTCTATCATCTTCCATCCTGTTCGAGGGAAGGCTGATGTATGTCATTTATGAAGCTCTTTCTGGTAATACCACCCTTTTCAGCGCTAATAGTGTTAAATGTCAGAAGAGTAGTCTACTTAATATTAAAAGAAAAGAAAGATAGAGGAAGGGAAGCACTGAGAGCACAGATTCACTTTCAGTAACGCTCGTCCCTGATAGAAAGCAGGTGCTGCAGTTAGAAGCAGCAGACTAGGACTCATTATTTCGTCTTCGCCTCCTCCCTGATTTACAACTCTCTACGCCGCTTCCCCGTCCTCCTTCCAGACAAAACACACGCCTGAACAGATTAGACAGAGTGACCCCTTGAATCTGTCATGGTTTTTAATTGAAATTCAAATCTTCAGCACCAAGGTAATGATGAAACATGGAGAAGAATGTTTTTTTTTTTCCTTTAATCATTTCACTCTAATTACGCTTCGTGGTTATAAATATATTTGCTGGAAAGAAATGAGATAGAGGCCCGAGCAATCCAGGCCAATCTCCCAGTGGCCACAATAGGAGACTGTGTGGAACTGTAATTGCGTGAGTGTTTATCTGTGTGGACTTTATCAGGTAAATGTGCTGAAGAGAAGATTGACAGTCTAACTACTGAAGAGTGGAGATGGCAATTTTCTCCTGCTGTTTTTCTAACTTTCTTATCTCGCTTCTCTCCCTATCATACGCTGTTTTTCTTTTGTTATTTCCGCTCTCCTTTTCTGCCTTTCTCTGTCCTTCTGTTCTCCTTTTCACGCGTGCTGTGAAGGCAGGTTCCAGGTGTTGCCAAACAACAACCTGCAGATCCACCAGGTGACCAAGGCTGACGAGGGCGTGTACCGCTGTGAAGCCAGCGTAGAGGCACGCGGGGAGATCGATTTTGTGGACATTGCAGTGGTGGTCAACGGTAAGTGTGGATTTTTTTTAATATTTACTTGAGAATTCGTAAAAACATTCTGATGTACAACAATAGCTAAAGCACTGCTGTACATGCTAATAAATTGTTTCAGGGTTATTTCCATGATTTTATAGCCAAGAGCAATGTTGAGGTCTAGCTACCAACAGGCCACCATGACCAAGATTCCTGCAGTAAAAAAATCAAGTGTGGTCTACAGACATCTTCAGGGAGGACAAAAAACTAAAATCAGGGTAAATGGGCAAGGACATGCAAACTGAGATTGGGTTTACACAAATGAAAAATATTCATAGTGGCAAAATAGTGCTTTTTTTCTTAATAGTCAGTGTAATGGCTACAAAACAGCTGACAATTTAGTGCTGTGAAGGCTGAGTATACATAGATATACCACACAGTGCTCTAATATTTGTTTAGCAGTTAGAAAGTTGTTGTAGATTAAAATAGACACATTGCAAAAACAGCTGATACATGCTGACATATTGGGGTGCCAGAACTTCAGTACAATTTAACAGTGAAGTTTTTGTGTGGATCTGTGCTCAGTATATCTTGACAGTTGGGGAATTTGTCAGAGACAGATTGGGAAATCCCAGCGTTTAGCCACGTGGAAAAATTTGCTTTTTTAATGTAATAGGGTGATGGAGGGATTCCTCTGCTGTAATTTCTGCCAAAGCGGTTCCAAGAGTGTGCTGGAGTCATCACAGTGGTGCAGGGATCTAGAGTGTGACCAATTTGGTCGCAAGTGTGACCAAATTTTTCAGTGGTGCAACTAAAAAAATCCTAAGTTGCACCGGTGAGACCAACTGTTCAAGTAAAAAAAAAAAAAGCCTCTGTAACTCTGAAAGTCTCCGTCTGGTCAACAACAGACACAGAGGAAGTCCCTATCGTGGACTAATCTAAACCAATCAGAGATAGTCAGGGGCGGGACCTTTCTGATTGGCCATGGTCACGATATTCCTGTATTTCGTGTCTACGTTTGAAAGTGCAGGTGGTTAGGGAGAGGTGAGTAACTTGAATAAAGCGATATCGATTTATTAAATTTCACGCCAAAATCTCAGGTTAAAGCTCACAAAACTATTTCAGTAACCACTAAACAGCAAATGAGAGCAGGTAAACGGATTCCACACAAAGACGTAAATGCAGAGCGCGGAACCAACGCATCAGAATCAGCTTTCTCTTTCTCTGCTTTCTCACTCGACGGCACGTAGACGGACACGCCGTTTAGCTGAAAGCCGACAGCTCACTCATTCTGATGCGTCGGCAGGTCCGGGCTTTGTGTTTACGTCTTTTTTATTTGCAATTCATTTGCTTATTACCCACCAGTATACCATTGTTTAAAGTTCTGTCAGACGCTGTCTATTTTTTTTTTTTTTTTACTTAAATGACCTCATGCAAGAGAGCCTAATTTCTGTTGTTCAATACTGAAGAAATTTATACTTTTTTAAAATTATGCCAAATTGCAGAATATTTTTAAGGTTATCTGCTATAAAAAGCCAGGCCAGGAAAATCTCCTTCATATTTTTCTGTGTTTTATCCCTAGTCACTTTGACACAAAGGCATCTGCTGTGATGCTCACACCTCTGATGAAGTCTTACATGTATTAGTGCTGATAAATGATCAGAATTATAATATTTCTGACTGTCTGAGGCAAAACTGAATCGAATTGGGACCTTGTGAATCGGAATCAAATGGATCAGTGATGATACCCAGCCCTAGTGAGTATCCTAGGCCCAACAGAAGTGGATGTAGCTGTGGGTAATGAGAAAAGATGAAAAGAACGATTGATAACTTTCGTGTTAAGTTGAGGCTTGATCCGTCTGAAATTCATAGCCAGTGCTCTGCCATGGAGCCATGAAAAAGCACAGTGTATCCAGAAAACACATTATATACAGCGATAAATGCACTGCTCAAGTGTCCCCTCTCCACACTGCCTTTCAGCAGCAGGCAGCAGCAAACAGGTCGTCAGAGAAGGCCGAGATGATAATTAAGTTTAACATTGTCTACAATATTGCCAAAGAGTGCCAAAGCACTTTAAGCACAAGCACTTTTTCAGTAACTTATCTTTCTTGTAGAATGTGCTCCAAATAAAGAACTTTGTGTTGACAAGGTTGTTAGTTAATCGTTTATAAATCAATATTGTCTATATGGACAGCAATTTCCCCCCCAAAAAAGTGCACATGTAAAACTGCGGTGTTAAGTGATGTCGTTAAAAAAATTGGGTGTGCCCAACTTTTGTGCTGGTGCAGTGCAACCAAGGCAAAAAGTTAGTCTAGAGCCCTGCAGTGGTAGAAGTTTAAACTCCATTAACACTGTGTTGTATATGTCTAAAGTACCCAAATATAGGATATAGTAGCTGTATCCAAGGCTTCCTCTACAGGACTAAATCCGTATTTCTCGTTACTCATGGCCACCATGGCATGCACATAAAGTACCATCAAAGATGATTGGGCAGACATTTAGTCAAATTCAATTCCATTCAAATCAGTTTTATTTCACCTCAAGCCCCTTTATGTTATAAGATAAAGGCCCTACAATAATACAGAGAAAACCCTGATAGTCCCCTTTGAGCAAGTACTTGGCGACAGTGGGAAGGAAAAACTCACTTTAGATAGGAAGAAACCTCAGGCAGAACCTGGCTCAGGGAGGGCCGGCCATCTGCTGCGACCGGTTGTATTTCTACATAAATATATAAACAATGTATTAAACATTTCTATAAATTGCTGTCCTGCAGTATTTATGTTAATATTAATATAGGGTGACGACAGTTACTTAGTTACTCTAACCTGCCTGTACCACATTCAGATGACATACCGTCTGTCATCCCACCGGTTGAGGTGAGGAAGAGAAATTCAAATGAGATGGAGATGTCTCACTGGAATCTCAGAGGATTCTTTTGGGTAGCACAAAAAGCGAAATAAAAATCAACAGTATTATTAGGCTGCTGTGCGTCTGTTCTGCGGGTGACTTGACATCATATTTGGACTGGTACTTATAAAGTGCTTTTCTACTCTGTTTGAGAACTCAAAGTGCTTTCTTACTGCAAGCCTCATTCAACCATTCACACACGCGCTTTAATGTCTATAGTTAAGTGCTTCAAGCCTGACATCGACACATGTGGACAAACTTGACCGTATCAGTATCCAATACTGATACTTTGACTTGGAGACTAGAGGAGCCAGGAGTTGAACACAGACTGGTTTTGTTTTACAGCTATTAGCCAGCTTTGTACTGACTACAAATCCAAACTCAGCTGAGGAGTAATTGTCACGATGGAACTGTAAAGGAAGCGTTGCAGATTTGCAGACCATGCTCCTGTACACATAGTATCACTAGATCAGCATGCAATAGGGTATGAATTTCCTATCCAAAGTATTGTTGTTGTTTTCAAAATTAAACGCCTTTCATTCTTTTCATTTTTGCACTTACAAAGCCTTAAGGGTTGCAGTTGCCCAAGGTTAAAAACATAATACCTGATCAAGGTTAGTTTAGCAGTACTTTTCCTCTGTGACTGCAGAAAAAGCTAAAACATAACAAGGTAACATTCGTAGAATTCATTGGCACTAATTAGGTTCTAGTTTGTTGTTGTTAAGTCTGGAGACCGAGGGTAAAATAGCTGCATCCTATAAGCTGTCAGTTTGTTGAGGATTACTTAAGATTACTAGAGTATTATAACATGAAGTTGACATATTTCACAGCGTGTTTGCAGAGTTTTGATCATCTGCAGAATTAAGTAAGTGACTCTGAAACAGCTCGTACAGTTGTGCCGCAACTCAGATGGAAATTCAAGTGGAATGGGCCTGTAGATGTAGTATCCGAAAAGAGCTGTCAGCTGTGACAGATTCAGTTTCAGTGAATTATATATACAGGTCCTTCTAAAAAAATTAGCATATTGTGATAAAGTTCATTATTTTCTGCAATGTACTGATAAACATTAGAGTTTCTATATATTTTAGATTCATTACACACAACTTAAGTAGTTCAAGCCTTAAATTGTTTTAATATTGATGATTTTGGCATACAGCTCATGAAAACCCAAAATTCCTGTCTCAAAAAATTAGCATATTACATCCGACCAATAAAAAAAAAAAAGTGTTTTGAATACAAAAAAAGTCAACCTTCAAATAATTATGTTCAGTTATGCACTCAATACTTGGTCGGGAATCCTTTTGCAGAAATGACTGCTTCAATGCGGCGTGGCATGGAGGCAATCAGCCTGTGGCACTGCTGAGGTGTTATATGGAGGCCCAGGATGCTTCGATAGCGGCCTTAAGCTCA
>VUQR01035598.1:0-13748 GCA_015108515.1 Hemichromis elongatus
AACCGTCCTTATGAAGACTAATAAGCCTCATATGAAAAGCAAATGAAAGCAAATGCCAAAGTTGTATAATTACTGCAGTATTTACTAGTGTGATATATTACCAATTTACTGCATGTTTCTCTAATTAGCCAGCCCCCTTGCCTTGTACACTGTTTCTGTCAAATACAGGCCACAGTTAAAAAAAGGGGGGGTGGGTGGGTGGGAGTGGGGGCGCGTTTTGATGAGTCCTGTGACGCTGTTAGAATTCCTAACAGCCACCAATAGAAAGCAATGAAATAAATAAAACGAATCGTCGCAGTCAGACACATATTGTAATGCCTGCAGCGCTATAGCGAAAGCAAAAATGCCTCACTCCCGCATTCCCAAACTTACACAACAGGCAGGAAATATGACTTCATAGCTGACGTTTCCACGACTCCACGAAAAGACGGAAATAAACTCTAGATCTGTGAGAATACGCGGGGATCAATCCCTTAGTCAGACAATTAATCACCTCAAAAATGCATGTTTATCATTTGTCTCCAACACTTCCATTCTGATGGATTACATGCATTACAGCCCTGCTTCCGATCTGATTTGTATGCCTCACCGTGCTGATTACAAAATTACACTGCTGATGCATTGGTTTTGTCCATACAAGATTGATGGCGCTGATGAATCCAAGAACAAAAAGAGGCACATAAAGATTGTTAAATAAATGCAAAGGTAAAGAAAAAAACAAAAAACACTTGAACAATTAAGCCGCTGATGGGCCGAATGACAGACAGGAGACAGACAGACAGACTGAATGGCAGCGCTGGCAGAAGGGGAGGGGGGCAGCGCAGAGTTTTTGGCTTCTACTCCACTATTTCTGTGACTCGGGGGCGTATTCCCCGTGGTCTGCAGACAACCCCAGGCTGTTCTCTCAACTTCACCAAGTCTCTGTCTGTCTCTATCAGCCTGGGATCAGGGCTGCTCCGAGCTTGTGCGAGTGTGTGCGTGTGTGTGTGTGTGTGTGTGCCCACGCTGTCTGTTGCTTCAATAAAACCAGCCAGAGCAGACTGGGACCAGGGGGAGATTGACAGACAACACCAGCTCACAGGCACACAATAATAATGCAGCACAAACACATCGTGCAGCGCACCGGCACATCCACAGAGAGCCATGCAGAGTAGCTGTGTGTGCACATGCAGCTACATATTCCACTCCCTCACAGACACACAAACATCCACATTAGGTGTGTGTGTATGCATGTGTGCCTGTTAGGTGGGGAATAGCGGGCCTCCCTTCCCCTGGGTGCCAGGTGCCGACAGGACATCTTCTGCTGGAGGCAGTTATCTGAGGACGAGCAGAACAAGAAGGGGGGGAGGGAAGACAGGAGGGGTTTTTTCACCAGAGTATTGCCTCCATGCTGCCACAACAAGCCAAGACTCAATCTGTGCATGTCGAAAAGTATGCATGGTAACGTGTAAAATTACCACCTCTGACAAGACTGTGGATAATTTCAACTAATCCACAGTGAATTTGCTCAGCAGATAAGTCGTGTTTCCGTATTCCCCCCGTGACAACGAGGCTGTGATCCTGCTTCTAAAATCTAAAGAAGAGGCCGAGGAACACGTTTCTTTAGTTTGGATAAAAAATTGCTTCCTCAGCACTCTACATTTGGCAATGAGCCCTACGTGGATCAATATTTTGCAAAGACCCAATTTCTTTTTTGTGATTTTAGATAAGCCACCCCTACTGGCCCTTCCTGCTTGTTGCCTTCATGGTTTTTCACCAAACAAGATATTACAAAAAAATATTCATTAAACAACAAAATCACTGAATTCAGGTGTTCCAGTCACTTCCATTGGCACAGGTGTGTATAATCAAGCACCAGGCATACAGACTGCTTCGTGGCTCTCAGGAGCTCGGTGATTTCCCGCATAGTACTAGGATAGGACCATTCGGGTTGTGAATTATCCTTGCTGCTAAATATTCCCCTCAGCTGTTAGTGGTATTATTATAAAGTGGAAGTGATTGGGAAGGAAAGCAACTTAGCTATGAAGTGGTAGGGCCACATGAGATCAACAGTAGGATCAGCTTAAAAGCACATAGTGTGCAGAAGCTGTCGACTTTTCTGCAGTCAGTCCTTACAGTCCTCCAAGCTTCAGGTGGCCTTCAGATTAGCTCGTGAACATTGCTCGGGGACTCTAGAGCAGTGGAGGCGTGTTCTCTTTAGTGACGAATCAGACTTCTCCGCCTGGTAATCTGATGGATGAGTCCGGGTTTGGAGGTTGCCATGAGAACTTGTCTGACTGCACTGTGCCAAGTGTAAAGTGGGGGTTGCTTTCAGGAGTTTGGCTCGGCCGTTTTGTTCCAGTGAAAGGAACTCTTAACGGTTTGGCATATGGAAATTTTGAACAATTTCATGGTCCCAACTTTGCAAGAACAGTTTGGGAATGGACCCTTCATGTTCCAACATGACCACTCACCAGTGCAGAAAGCAATGGATGGATGAGCGAATCTGGTGTGGAAGAACTTGACTGGCCTGCACAGAGTCCAGACCTCAACATAACAGAACACCTTTGGGATGAATTAGAGTGGACACTGCAAGCCAGGCCTTCTCATCTAACCTCACAAATGCACTTAAAAATGTAAGAATGGTCCAAAAATTTCAACAAAAGCTCCTAAACTTTGTAGACAGTCTTCCCAGAAGAGCAGAAACTGTTATGGCTGCAAAGGGTGGATGAGCATCAAATTAAACCCTATAGATTAAGAGTAGGATGGCACTAAAGTTCATGTGTGTAAAGGCACATGAGCGAATACCTTTGGTAATGCAGTGTATTTTGTTTACCTGCATAGATACTCTTTTAGTTTAAGTTGACCTCTTTCAGCTCATTACATCTGTGAAAGCAAAAAAAAAAGAAGAAAAAAGCCTGCAACCATCCATGAGATAGAAGAAGACTCTCCTTCCCAAGCTTTTGCTTTGCTGCATCCTGTATTGGTAGCTGACATCCTCCCACGACTTTCTTTGGTAGCCCAAGTTTATGTGTAGAAAAGCGTCTTCGTCACAAGCTGGTGCGGCACCCCAGACGTAGCGTCCTTTGTTTTCACCAATCGTACACTACACTAAAAAATAATTCACTTTATTTCAAGCCTGGATTTTGGCCTTTGTGTAAAAAAAAACTCATCAAAAGAAAAGAAACTGTTACGTTGTTTTGGATTTTTCAAGGCCAGAAATTTACAAATTAGCTTAGATATTAAAAAGTCTAATAAAAAGCTAAACTTACATCGGCTAATAATCAGTAGTAACCCAGTGTTCATATTCAGAGTTTTTATCTGCTTAAAGCAGCAGGCTGCTCAAACATCACTAACCGACTCTCAATATTCCAGATCAGGAAACTTTACACATGACACTTATATGTAAAGTCAAAATATACTGGAAACAAACCAGTTACATTAAACAGCACATATTCTGATAGAGCAAGTCCCATCAGTTCCTGCTGATGCCTTCCTTCTTCGCATACGACATCCTTTGTGCTTAGGTTCATGCATTTTTTTGCCGCATTAAATGCTTTTCAGCCTCAGTTCATGCAACAGAGAGCAAATCTCTGTCAGTTTGTTCACATTTGCTTACTTTGGTTTTATAAATTGCTAGATGGAAGATAACAGTGTGGTTTTGCTTTGCAGGCAGTTCTATAAACTGATAACAGAGGTTTAAGCTCTTCATAAAGTGCCTCCTCTTGTTTGCTTACACGCTCCTCAGACTCCATATTCATGGATACATCGCAGCACCGAGGCTATTCTATCTGCTGTTGCAGTGTATGGGATTACAAAGATACACAGACCCTACAAGATTACAAAGACGCAGAGCACAGCAGAAGCCTGTTCACTCCCTGCAGCATCCTCCCTTGTTTATGTCCAGGAGATGTGGTAGAAGAGCAGGCTACCAGTAGGGAATCCTGCATGGTCGTGTAATCTGGGCTCTCTGCTTAGACACAGTGCATGAAGGACAGGCTTATCTCTGGAGGGCTCACTGTGAAACAGCTAGACATGGGAGGGGGGCTCCAATGCTGAATGAATCTTTTACGGAGACGGCATGTGTTCTACAGTGCATTTACACCTCGATGAAGCAAAGAGATAAAGCCTCGCCATGTCAGCATGTGAAATGCATACGCATCCTGGATGCAGGCGTAGGCATTTTGCAGCACTCGTATCATCGATTGACAAACGAGTTTTAGAGGATTTAAAATGATGAATGAACCAGAATGACTGGAAACAACTAAGCTCGCGATCCACTACATGTCATTCTCTCACCTAGCACTTACTTTAAAGCAAAACAACTCTGCAAGTTGAGTTGCAAACTTTTTTCTTTTTTTGTTTTTGCAGCCCCTTGCTGCATGCTCCTACACATTCCTTCTCATCTTTGCAGCCACGGGGTATTTTTACGACATCACATTAGGTTACAGCAGCATTTTTTTTTTTTTTTGTTTAAACCTTCAGTGCAGTTTGCTGCACTTGTCTGAGCTTGTAAAGACCTTTGTTAAGTTTCACCACCTCTCCCCAAGGGCATCTCCTCAACCCTGCACAACCCCACTGTCACATCATCCCATCCCGTTTTCAGTTTGTGTTGCGATTCCATTTCCCTGCTTTTTGTACTCCACGCGCAAATCCCAGCTCTGGGCGGATCCCGACATAACAATGAACCACGCTGCTATCTGTGTTTTAACTGGCTCTGCTGTAGGAACTCTCTGGATCGCGGCCAAAACAATTCATTCACACCGAGTTCCTCACACGCCCATGTTATTTCACTCCTTTATTTTGGAAACTCGACGGAACGGCATCATTCATCACTGGCAGAACTGCTGCAAATATTTTTCCTGTTCCCTGTTAAGGAGGGGAGCTGGTGTATAATTTGTTGTGCCACCTGAATATATTGCATATAAATAATTCAAACGTAAGCTGTTACAGTTGTTGCGGGCGTTTCGTGATGATGACAGTTATCGTGAAAATGATGGTTATTCGCTTTAAGTTCCGCTCTGGGATTATGTTTATCCGCTATAGAATCTGAGCAAAGTTCAGTGAGTTCAAGCAGCGACTGTAAACACTGCTGTCTGTTAGCCAGAGCCTCCATTTTTTTAATCAAATCTCTCCATCCTGAACTCTTGGCTTCCTCCTGTGTTTCTACTTCTGTGGCAGAGAGATACATCTTGATTTCATAATTAGTTTGTCGTCTCATTCTCAGTCTCTACCTGCCTTCCTGTCCACCCTGAGGACTCACACTTTATCAGCCCCTGCTAGCATAGGCGGTATAAGCTTATATTACTTATATTTCTTTATTTCTTTATTTTTTTTACATTTTTTATGGTCATTAAGTCGCTGATGAGCCACGGACTGTCTGGCCTTCATCTCAAGATAAACCCAGAGATAGAGCAGTGTGTGGGAGTATTTCTGTCTCCACGCACCCATACAAAAGTCACACTGCTATCAGCTTAAAAGGTGGGACAGCCCAGCCATCTGGCAACTCACCAGCATCAGATGCATTTGGAAATTTATGCCTCTTCTGATTAGATAGCACATAATTGGCACATTGTAAGCTCTGCTGCTCTTAGTTACTGTTGCTGCATGTGTCAAACTTTCCATCCAATCAGGTTGCGCAGGGGCTTTGTCAGGAACAAATCATATCTGATGTTGTAACCGTGGGATTCAGTTCTAATGAAGATGATGATCCACGCAGGGTAGTTTAACCTAATGATATAGTAAGTTTAAACAAGAACCAAAGAGGCCAGAAACAACCGTTCTACCCAAGAAAGAGAATAAAGACTTAGACTACGTTCAACCTGCAGGCGAAAGCGTCAAATCCGATTTCCTTGCCCCTATGCGACCCATATCCGATCATGGTATAACAGTGTGAACAGCACAAATCCCATATTTTCAAATCCGATCTGGGTCACTTTCGTATGTGGTACTGAATCCGATGCATATCTGATGTTTTAGAAAGCGACTGCTGTTTGAACGGTCGTGTCGCATTAAATCCGTCTTTTACGTCACTGACACAAGACAGACGCCGATTATCAGCGCCGGAGAAGACAAACGAGAAAGCATGATGGTAGAAACTGGAGAAGGAGCGAGTCAATGGACAGAAACTGAAGTTTTGGACTTGATTAGCACACGGGGAGACAATTCTATTCAAGCTAAACTTGAAGGGTCGTATCGTAACCGGGCTGCGTTCGCCATTTTTACTTCCGTAAACAGACCGCGTTGTTTGTAACGTCTTCTGTTGCGCATGCAGGGCCGCTTTGAGGGCCGTGAACGTTCACACTAGAGCGCGTTTGCTGTCACATTTTATTTGTAGCGTGAACAACCACACAGAAAAAATCAGATTTGATCAAAAAAATCGGAATTGAGCATCAAGACCTGCAGTGTGAACGTAGGCTAAGTGATTAGTTGTGCCACTTTGTGACAGGGTAGAGCTCAGAAACTAGCTCATGTGGGTCATGGATATGGTTAGTAAAGGAAGTCATGTTAATGCTAATTTTGGCTAGCGAAAAGTAGAAACAAAATGAACTTATAAGCTTAATTTAATGAACCGCCAACTGCTTAAACTAGAATTATTCCTCCGCGTCCACAGGGGGCATGTCTGGGTCTGAGTGACATAAATTTCATCAACAAACAGTGAGAGGGAGGGTCTGCGGGGAAGTCAGCGTGCCTACTTATTTTTTTTCAGACCGCATGTAACTGCAAACCACTCTAAACCCTACTTCATAACCTGCCACCTTCCTAGAACTGTAACCACACATCGGGGCGACAAAGCCCTAAACAACTGTGATTGGCCCGTTCAGCTCCATCGATTCCTCCTGTGCATTTCATTGCAGAAGTCTAAATCAACCCATAGCGTGTCTTTCGATACAAATGAATGCTGAACAGTTTAGCATCTACCTCATAGTTAAAACACCCATATCCTAGACTTATACCAAAACTTTAAACCTAAGGGGATTAGCCCACTTTTAAAGGTAACACCAAAGTGGCTTTACAGGGAGCTGTAGTTTTTAGTTTTTATGTCGAGTTTCCTGCTTTAATTGGAAAAACACAAGCATATAACTTGTGAATGGGCCCAGTCTGTTACTGCAGTTACTACTATTAAAAAAAAAAAAAAAAACTGTTGCTACTCTAACGTTTCGCGTGTTGCAGATTTCGTCATATTGCAGACCCTGCAATGCTTGGCATCTGGACCTGTAAATGTCTCAAACTGTAACTCCTAGATTGTATTTCAGTGCCTGCCAACACAGCCTCCCTGCAGGCTTTTAACTACTACAACGTCACACAAGAGTCTATGGCTAATGCAACCTCTAACTCCACGCATCGGTGCAGCAGATGTTAATTTATATGCTTCTTTTATTCAGTCAGACGCACTGTTTACTCTTTAAAATCCATTTCTTACTTTTCCTGTTGCGTTTTGATTTCGTGAATGAGAATATGCAGACTCTTTAGATTCCAGATATTATTCTTATGCACGTTATCGCAGGAAGCACAAAGCGTCACATTGTCAGAGAAGTTTGAGCAGAGATTTTCTCTTTTCCCCGGATGCACGTGAAGGCAGAGCTGGTACCAGTGGGTAAACAGGATATTGTAGCCTGCATACCAGACTTCATACCTTCATTTCACTGCAGTGCTAATTTAATCCCTGTTACTATGGCAGTAGAACACAGAGATTTAAAGACACGTGGTCATTTGTACGATATGGCTCCGGGCCCAAATATCACATCTTCTGCAATCGCAGACTTGCTTGTTTCCATTTAATGAAATCCATTTCAAATGGTAGCATCGCATTTCGTTTGTGACAGTGCTGCCAGCTAATTGAATTTCAGGAATGAAATCAGTGTGAGATATGGATCATCCACCTCAGTGTCTTTGATCTTCCAGGATCTTCCATTTCTGTGGTCAGATTTCTATTTGAAAAGGATAATCTGTTCCACAGGCAGAAATCATCTCTCAGCAGCCTTTCAAAAGGGCAAAGGTGATCTGAAAACGGCCATTGGTGATTGGTTTTAATGAGAGTGTGACCTTTCAAAGAAGCCCAACAATAACTGGGATGGCTGTTTTAAGCAGAATCCATATCAAAGAAGCTCTGGTTTGCAACAGTGAGCGCGGTGCACGGTGGAAGGATGAGGAACTCATTATTCTGCGACTTACAGAGAGAGGCTGAAGCAGAGAGAACTGGAAAGAAAAGCGAGGGAGAGCGGAGAGAAAACAAGTGTGGAGAAAAAAAAAAAGATTTTAAAATGATCAAAATTCCAGTCACAAAACATTAGGGCTTATGCCGGGTCTTTTACACGGAGCTGACAAGGCTCTGCAACTCTGCCAGCTGCCAAGCATGTTGCATCATGAAAACACACTAAAGCCTCAGAGGAAAGTGCTGAACAGCAGGGAGGGATATGAACAGCATCAAACCTCGCACCCCGCTGTTCCATACAGTGTTCTCGCTGTTTTTTTTATTTTTTAAGGAACAATCCGCGACGCACGGCGCATACGTTGCTCTGCCAGGTTCGTCTGAAGGATCGTGCACATTAAGGAGCTTTACAGGTGATCGCCAATGATAATGCAGCAAAAACTACCACATAAATTAGCCGCCATTGTGATCCTTGTGTGCATCGGTGCGCACAGCTCGGCTCGAAGTAGGAATGCAAATGGCATTTTCTGCATTAATCCGAGACACGGTGATTGAATTGCAAATGCACTAAAGTCACTGTTTTTTAAATTCATTTAAAGGCTTTGAATAGTAATCGTTTTCTCTCTTCCCGCACTGCGCCGGTTAACACAAAGAGTTGGTTTTACCTTCCTCCAGTGCACGAACCGCTGACCAAAGCCGGCACTTTAAAGATAAAGGCCTTTAGAGATGCCACAGTGTATGTAGTGCTTGAATATATTATCTCACTGGAACATCCCTCTGCTTTTCTGTGCAATACTGCATCAGTTACATAGCTTGCTGAAACACTAGTGTAAGAGGGACTATTTAGAGATATGAAATACAAGTAGCTAAAATTAATTACAGAAGTATTTGGGAGTCGTCTCAGATGGAAGATCTGTAACTAGATCTATTACATTGTACTATTATATTCCTGGCAACAGACACACTGGCTGAGACGTGTATGTCTGGTTTTGGCATTTTGCAGGCTTTTATGTACTGAGCGCACTGCAAAAAAAGTCACAAAATTCTGAATTTTTACGATGGAACGCCACGAGAGCACGGAGATTTTGCAAGTCCTCTAAAAACGCACTGCGAAACAAATGCGTCTAAATCGAGGGATGAGGAGCTGATCCTGATGTTTCTAAACAGGAGAAAGAAACTCAAGCTATTCTCACGAGCAGAAGGGAGAATTTCACGGTTTGGTGAAGGCGTTCAGGCTGTATCACGACCACTTTCGCGCATATTGCAGGATGTCAGAGGGGCAGTTTGAGCAGTTTGTTGGCAGAGTTTCCACATCATTGTATAGTCAGTGTGCAATTTAAGCTAGGAGGCCAGTTGTTTTCAAATACAGCTGTCTAATTGGTCAGATCTGTTTTTTCACCTGCAAAAAATTGGAATATAATATTTTTGCGCTCCAGTGTCTCAGACATGCAGCTCAATATGTGTTTGTTAGCAGGCAGTAAACTCTTCTATTCATTTAGATTTAAAATGAACAATATTATTACATTGGAACGTGACATATTCATTCAAATAACAACAACAGCTGCGACAAGGTGCCTTAAACTACAAAGCAAAGACCCAACGACAATACTGAGAAAACCTCAACAGACATATGTCCCCAAAAGCAAGTGCTTTGGCAACAGTGGGAAGGAAGAACTCCCTATAACAGACGGAAACCTGCAGAAGAACCAGGCTCAGGGAGGGACAGCCATCTGCCACCACCGGTTGTGGGTGAGAGGAGGAAGATGGGACAAAGACATCCTGTGAAAGAGAGCCAGAGATGAATCATAACTAATAATTAAATGCAGAGCGCTGTATAAACACACATTGATTGAAAAAAAAAAGCGAGTGAAGAAGAAGCGCTCAGTGCACGTAGACCAAAAGTCATGTCTTTGGTTCTTTTGCCTACATTTTGGGGTTAATATGTAAGTCTGTAACTGTAATGTATATAACCACATATATATATAAAACCATGTAAGATGGGTTTTTTACTAGTTTCTGGAGGAGATGGTTTTACTTATGATATATCTTCATATGTCAGAGTTTATGTTAAAATTAATTAAACTAATAAAGGTGAGGGCACATATATACAGCACATGTTGAGCTTAAAATTCTTATCGTATCATTTTACGGCCAAAGTGACATACTCTAGTTGTAAATGTCACCGCGGCCTGTGGTGCCGACACTCTTGGTTGTCCTAAATGATGACACAACGAGGATCGGTGTATCGGTGTATCCCACAGCAACGATTTAAAGCAAGCTGCATAGTAGACAGAAAGGGAAATGCATACTTACGTACTTACATCATTTATAGCATGTATGACAAAAAACAGGAAGTTAAAGGTTGTTCATGTCTAACTGTGCTCATGAGTCTTTTGTATTGGAGCGTCCAATCAGGTTCTTCATTTTTGCAGTCCCTATCTAAGTTAGTGAATGTTTATTTATTAATTTAGTTATTTGAACTCCAGTATGATTCACTTGCACGCTGTGCTCCAGAGGTGGAAAAATGCTGCGTAAAGTTCACCTTACAAAACATTTTTTTGGTATCTTTTTGCTTGAAATTACCATCAAAAAAAAAAGATAATTAAATCCAATCAAATCCCAATTTAAGTTCCAGGCAGGAAGAGGAAAACTCAGAGTTTCACACCAACAGAAATCAGCAGTCACTTCAAGAAATTACACTTGCTATAATATGTCCGTTTGCAGATCGTGCCCCAAACTCCAGCATTCATCCATGTGATGGGGTAATAAAAAGGAAGAAATGTGGTGAAGTGAATGAGGCAAGAAGCAGCAGTCATTGCTGGTATTTTCCTTTAACAGACACTTAAATCCTCTCACGTCTTCTCAGATGATTTGATTCCACACCTGGCAACTTTTATGACCTTTGCTTCTAACCATGCAGTATCTAGATAATAGCCTCTGTCTGTAGTTTTCTGGCAGCTACATAAACTTATCCTGCCACTCATTTTATTTGACCTGATTTAACTTGATTTATTAAAGAGTGAATAAAGGAAAGCCATGATTTTAGTGCACCGTATCCCCAATATTTTTATATGCTTAAAATCCCCTTTAATATCAAATAAAAAATAAACAAGCAAGTGTAATCAGAACAGCAACTTAGCTATGTCTGCTGTTGTTAGATAACACATTATAGCACTAGCCAGTTCAGTCACACGCTGTAAATAAAAGATGGACATCTCACAAATTGGTTTATAAAAAACACATTTTAAAATATCTAAGCTATTTTAAATTTTCATTTTCTCGAGATAGAAGTGATCACATTTAGATGAGAGGGTGAAGATCTACATTATCAGCGAGTAAAAGACTAATAAGGTTCACTCGTCAAAGCTACATCGTAGCCTCCTTGGATAGGTTTCATCTCAAAGGTTATAATTTTTGTCAGATACCTAAAGCACCTAAAGACAAGCCACAGGTGGAAAGGTTTAGTTTAGTGGCCTGAAATAACTTGAAATAACTTAAAATGTCACCATACATGATTGTTAACATGGCCTCACATGGCTCTTAGATGGTTTCAAGTTTTGCACACTTAACCGCTGGCTTCATGTCTGAGCACCCGAGGCTGTAACTAAAGCTAATGACTAAAATATTTACAGAGAATTTTCTTTCATCGACTTTTTTATCTCCTCCATCAAACCAACTTGTCAACTTTGTTACACCGAAGCCATAAAATGGTTTGGATGGTTTGTTATAAGCCAGGTAAAGGCTTTGGACTGGCCAGGTAATCTATGGCTAGTTTATAAGCACAACTGTGTTAAATGCTTTTGAAATAGAGCCTTTTTAGCTTGTACTGCAGTCATTAGAATTTGCCTTTATTAACCAAATAAATTCACAGATCTTTTTAAGATGCTTTACTCCTTATTCTTAGCAGCTCACACAAGCAGTTTTTACTTTTGATATTGCTGCCTACAAGCGCTGAACAGCGGGGGCCTCACAGTTCTGCCAAGTACTCCAGGAACTCGAACGGATTGTTGACCAACCGGTTTTCTCGGGCGAGATACTGAACCGCAGGAAACGTCACCTGATATTTAATCAGTGTGAGATTACGTCTGTGCGACACGGAATCAGTGTAGTTTAAAGCACTTAAGTGGCTGAATGGAGCAAACATTTAAATGTAACCCATTTACCATTCATTTGAGAGGTAAGAGTAAAGATAACTAATCAAACGTACAATATACTCTATCGCGTGTAGTACCTGAAGTTTAACCTCAGAAATTGACTGTGGAGCAACGCTCAGCTGCTCCTTTGTTTAGTCAACACACACACGCTGCTGCTGCTGCTGCGATTGAGTCATGTTGACTCTCATTTAACAGCATTTATTGAGGCTACTTTTAATGCATAACATTAAAGTTTATTCAAATGCTGCATGTGGAGTTTTATAACTCTACTTATGACAATCTTGTTAGTTTTACAACGGGGATTTGTTCTTTCTCACACTCGCGTCAGGTTTATTGGGCTCTTAATGTAACATGGGGGCATAAAGCTAAATAAAAAGGAATAAAACCGAAATAATAAAGTTTGAAAATAAAGTTTTCCGTTTGAATTCGTCGAGCTTCATTTGTTTATTAGCAGTGCTGTGTGATACTGCAAATTTTGGTATTGATCCAAAACCAAAAAAGTACAGGGGCAGTGTTGCTGATACCAGCACCTAAGATGAGTCACGTTTTAATGGCCACTAAATCACTTTGATTTTTACCATGCACGATAACGAGTTAACACACAAACACACACAAAACACACCTTTTTGCATTTCATGTATTTTGATACTGTATTTTTGGGGAGACCTGGAATGTAAATGTGTCTGTCTCTAAAACCCTTTGGCTCAACCTCTGTTGTTTAAATGTGCTATTCAATGGGCTACGTTGGAATCAAAGTATCGGTCCTATCACACTGGTATCAGTCGGATACCGGTACCAGCTTTAGTATATTTGGATCGATCTGCCCACCTCTGTTTATAAGGTTTAATTCCCAATTGATTTCAGTTTAACTTATTAATAATTTTCTATACAGACCAGAACAGATGTAACAAAAAAAAAAGGAAAAACTTTCAGTTTTGTGCGAAATCTGTGCGGCAAAGGTAGCGTATCTTGTAGATGTCCCTTTTGCTGCACCAGGGGAATACAGGCTGGTATCAAACCTCGCCTCGGGCTATAACCTTTGTTCTCTGACATCAAAACCCATACAATCGTGCTGTATGCGACCATCTGAGAGTCGCATTGATATTCAGGCAAAATAGCAGTAGTGGCCTTTGAAACAATCTTTTCCGTGCAAGACCATCCATTTTTGTTCCAAATGCAGCTACATTAGGACATACTATATCACAGAGGGAAACACTGGAGAATTCAATCAATGCTCACTTTGAAATCCACCCTTGTAAAATTTCCTCTATTTCGCTTCAATCCACCAAGCATGATGGTGATCTGATGTGTGCGCATGTGTGTGTGTGTGTGTGTGTGTCTACGCTGCACGGTGCTGTGTAAGTGTGGTTTGTGTATGTCGAGCATGCTGCATGTTGCAGTAAATCGTAGCAGATTCCTCCCAGGGGGACATGAAGATGAACCGTGGGGAGAGTGAAGGATCG
>VUQR01035599.1:6519-47440 GCA_015108515.1 Hemichromis elongatus
GGGAGGGGGGGTGCAGTTGTAGGACAGTAAGTTACTGCCCTTGGGAGCCACTGCTCATAGCAGAGCTATCATACTATTGACTGCCTGCCTTCTGCATTCCCAGCTTTTAGCAGAAAGTGTGGTGGTAGAAAAAAAAAAAAAGACACATTTGCACAACACCAGAAATTAGCATCCACACAGAGTTTTGTGTTGACACCTGTGTGCAGTCAGTGTGTATTTTAGAAACATGCCTTATCTTCATTTTGATTCATAGTCATCTTACACAAAAACTATGCATTTTTTTTCTCTGAATATTTACTTTAGACTTCTAAAAAAAGATCCTTTTCCAGTAGTTCTGTACAGCACTAACTGCTCTGAACTGGATAATAACTGCAGCTGAGCTATTGTTAATGCTTATACTGTACAGTGTTACCCTAGTTCAGCTCTTTGGTATTTACAGCTCTATTTCCCCATAGTTCATTACCACTCACTGTATCTGTGGAGTGTGTTTAGTCGGGGAGCCTGTGGCTTGACAGTCCCCAGGGTGGAGTGTGTTTGTTTAGGGCCACTGCTCTACTCGGACACTGAGATGCAGATGGTGCAGGGAGCCGGCCCTGGAGTGCCTTTGGACACGCTCTGGCAGAGTGCAGGGTCATGTTCTCTCGCCGACTACAAGACAGGAAATCCATTTAATTACCTGTGAAGCAGAAGACGGGGGTGTGGGGGGCTGACAGAGGAGGACTGTGTTCCCCGAGCACTCTGCCAGGGAGAGGGTGGGGAAGAGGAGGGTGGGGAACAATGGCAGTGGGGAAGGGGGGAAAAAAAGGATCGAGGGAGAAAAGATACTGTAAAGAAAGCTAGGGATAAAAAACAACGGGGAATGGCAAAATGGTGGCTGCTTTCAAAGTCTTCCAGCATCTTCAGTAGTTAACCTAATTGATCCCACGCCTCCTGTTCTTGCTGTATAACCTGCTCTCACTCCCTCCATCGAGCTATAATAGACATTCTTTGTCCACGTTCCTTATGAAACTCCCACATAACTGTTCACAACTCTTTGTCTCCCCTGGCCTGTTAAGTCTTCCTCTCTTCCATAACTTGTTTCTTCACAGTTTTATGTTCATTCATTGTTTGTCCCTGTAAACTTATTAACGTAGCCCTTTTCCCCCCCTTCTGTGTCCTCCAGGATTTCCCCCTGTTCTTTGCTGACAAAGGAACAAATCTGTCCCCAGCAGCAGACATGTCTACGGATTGTTTTCTGCCTCGTAGACCGGAGAAGCTCAGTCCTGGATAATGCTGGATAATAGCTAGATGAAGTGTGACGAGAGGACACTATACACAGCTTACACCAGGAGATGTCTCAGGTGATAGAGTTTGACTCAAACTGTTCAATTAAACCAGAAGGACTACTGTACATATTGAATAAACTGTTAATTCAAACAATTTAAACAGCTGTTATGTAAACAGCAAAAGGCTAAGCGAAGAAAAAAACACAGGACCAAAAGAGAAAATGAAAGCTTTTTGGGTATATAAATGCATTTTTATTTCATTTTCACTGATACCCTCAAAAATGTTTTAATGACCACTGCCATCTGTTTTCATCTCCAAGTACTTACTTAGTACTCACTTCCCTTTTTTTTCCTGTTTTTTTTTTGGTGGGGGGGGTGGGAGTCATGTCTTCATGCTGTGGCAACACTGTGACTCTTTAGGCAGTATGCTGAAAATGGCAAAATTAGGGCTCTTACAGACTGAAGCCCAGAACTGTCACACCGGAGGAAGAGTTTGGCCCCATGCCAGGACCTGGAGAAATTCGCCATGACACCATCTTGGCTGGTTCATTCCCCAGATCTGTTTCTCCAAATGGCTGAGGAGATGGAAGCAGTATCAAGAAACAATAATGTTAGTTTGAACATTTGCACATTGAGGAAAATGTTCAAACATTGGGGGAAAAAAAAATAAAATAAAGCCCCCGCTGGCTAGCATTTGGGAATTACATGACAAAACCATGAAGAGACGAACAGAATGTTTTTTTCCACACAAGGCAAATAACTGCAAGTCCCTGCAAGGCATCTGTGAAAGTCGTAGTGAAGCACAATAAGCATCAGAGTGCACATAAAAAGTAAAAAGTAGAAAAATCTATTAACAGAAGCTAAATTTTATATACAAAAATGATGAAAAGTCTCTGCAACACTTAGTCCAAATAATTTTTGATCCATGATCAAAGGGATCACGGTCTGTATGTGAAAATAAAATAGCACTCACATGTCTGATTACTGGGTTATTATATATCACGTACATATCATGAGGAAGGGTTACACATGCATGTGAGACTTTGGATATAAGTGAGTGGAGAAAAAAAACCCTGATATTTCTTCTGTGAATGTTTAACTGGGTCTCTTGGTAAGAAGGAGACAGAAAATCTGTATTTTGCAAGTCTTTTCAGTGCGCTACAATAAATCTAAAACTTATGACAACATGGATTTTTAATTTTGAAGCTCATTTCATTGGTGCTGGCAGCTTTAATAACACTATACCCAAGAAAATAATTGGCTGACATGGAGAAATCATAAAAAAAAAAGCATGAATGGAATTGGAAACACCAGCGATCGAGCAATCATACAGATTGCAAATTTTCCAGGAGAACTGACCCACAATGTCACAAATAATCGCAGACATACGAAACGGAAAAATCGAAAGTGCAACAAACACAGATTCTTTACAAGAACTAGGGAAGTGTCATAGAAACCATGCCTTTCACTGTTTTCCAGTAGTAGTTTGTTTTTAGCAGAATTGCTTTGACATGATTTAACAAATTATAATCTTTCATGCTGTTCAGATCAAATTTTACCCATTTTTGTCAACATCTCATACTTTACCTTTAATTTGGGGACTTGACCGAAAATGAAAAATCTACAAAAAGGAAAATTCAAATGATATTTTGCATTTTAAACATTCTGTTTTACAAATCGAGACTTTTCCAGATAAGATCAGATTACAATGTATTATAGAGCCACCTGTGCTGGACAAAGCAACGGAAATGTTGGCTGCAGGGGAGATTGCATGACTATAAATCTGTGTATGTAAGTAGGATCTTAAGTCACAAATTTCCCTATCACATTTGCTGCTGTTGCTATGAGATGTGTGACAAAAAACAGTAAAATAACACTTTCATAATGTCGACGTCTAAGCGGTTCTCTGGTTCTAGGATGATCGTAGAAATGTCTAAAGTGTAGAAGATTCATGTTCAAATAGCCACACCATGAAGAACACGAGTGAAGCTATGCAATGCATCATCAAATGTTATACTAGAAGCATTTCTAAAAAAAGCACGGGCTTCTTTGAGGACTTATTCGACAGCTTTCCACCAATCATCCAATTGTTGTTATAGAAGCACCAATGAAAGACACATTTGATTGATGACATATTGCCATTGTAGAAGATGTATCAATTCTACGGGATTCAGTGACAGGCTGGAAAGGCCTGTGATTCATTGTAAATGTGCTGCTTGTATAATCTGAGCATGATCACAAACTACCGCGAAAAACATCAATATTAATGAAGGCTGTTTAGATATAGACAGTCTGCTTTTTATTTATGAGTAGGAAGAAGTACAGACCAGAGAGGAATGAAGTAAAGCTCTAAGTGAGTATTTTTTTATATAGGTGTAGTTTGTGCGCATCAGAGGTGTCACAGTTTTCTGCACCAGTATAAGTTATTGACATGCAATACCACAGCCGGGTTGGAATACTGAGCGCATAGTTTATCACGCTCTGAAGCTACCTTGTTGTTCTCAGGTCTCACCATAGATCCAGTGCACCTCTGTGTACCTCCCATGATTCTCCCTCCCACTTCGCCCATTGCTAACTTTATACCTCTTTTCTTCTCTCCTCTAACCCTTCACTTCTTTCCTCTTTCCAGGTGGGTCAGCCAGCTAACGATCTGGCCAACTAAATATCCCAAGAGGCTCAGTTCAACTACAGTTCAGGCCACGACTGGGTGAGAGAACGAAAGAGTGGAGGAGACAGAGTGAAGGTGTGTACAGGATTTCTGAACCTTTCTTATAATTTTGTTTGGCTTCTGCTGCCTAATACACTTGCAGGAAAAATAGTCTTAGCCGTAATATTTCCATTTTTAAAATGACTTTGACTAAAAAATAGAAGCTGTTTAAGATCAACCGTGAAATTATATTGTAAGCGCGACATGTCATGTAACAATTAAAACTGTTGCTGTTATCTCTTCCCTGTGCCCTTTTTGCATGATTGTAAGTCAAATAATGTTTCCTATCCAACTGTCTAAACAAAAACATAAGATTTGTGCTATACAAAACACCCACGGGCAGCAGGGATATGGCATGCAAGGTGTTTAGAAATGATAGTTGGCTAGTGGAAGCAGCAGAGCGTGAACTAGGGTCTGTCAGTCGTGACATTCGTGTCCTCGGCCACCTCTTTGAATGTGGATAAAGGCTTCAATTTGTGTGTCTGTTTGTTGGGGTTAGGGAGTGGTATAGCAGGTGGCTTGCTGGCTGTGGCAACTGAGGAAACTGTTACCTCGGAAAAGCATTTCAGGCATTATAGAAGGCATCTCAATGTGTATAAATGTTTGTGTGTCATTTAAAGTGCATAAGCTTTACCCAGTGACATAAGAACAGAGTAGAAGCGGCCAGACAATTCAACCTAGAGTGCAAAAAATACAACTTTTTTAGTTCAGGTAAAAAAAAAAAAAAAAGCATTTAAATAGTAAAAATCACTGAATGTTGCATGTTAATAAGTGTACGAGTTGCTAACCTGATGGCATGTTGGTGATGTGTGAAAGACCTACCTAATGACACTGGGGGTTAGAGAACTCTTTCTCAGAGTCGATCCAGAAGGAAGCCAGCCGAGCTCATCATGTTGAAAATAATTAATAATGCATTTAATAAATAGCTCCTGAGCCAGTGATGTACTCTCACCATCTGCTCCAGTTTAATTCCCTCCCTTTATTAATGCTAGATAGCCATTAGATCACTATGGAGAAGACACGATAATGCATACCATTATTCACGTGCTATCTGTGTCTTTAAATTCTAATTTGGAGGATGCTGTTTTCCCAGCCATCATATACATGGAACAATTTGGAACAACTAGGTAAGAGCTTCAGCCGCATATTGGTTAATGAAGACATTTTAATGGAGGACTTTTAATTACACACTTGGTTTCTGTAGATATGCAGAGGATATGCTCCGGATTTATATTGCTATTTGATCAAATATGATTGAGTTTTGCTTAGGCTATTGCTTAGTGTGTATTAGTCTCTGACAGAAGGCTATCACGATGAAGCTGTCTGCCAAATAAATGTAATGTTCCTCAGATGTGCATCAGAATAAGGGTCCCCACTGGTGCAGCAATCCGATATGTTTTTGCTTGGCTAAAAGCATATTTTTGCAGCTCTCTGACAGAGCTACTTGATCTAACATGAATCATTTAATGTATGCACTTTGCTTTGAAGGCTAACATTGATTTTAAGTTCCCAGCAAAAGGCCAAAATGTGATTGAAAATGAAATTTAGCGAGCAGTGTTGAGCTACATCAGGATACTCAATTCACGTATTTAACGTGCCGCTCTTGTGGTTGTGTTTAATGCTGAATGCCGTCTCTGTGCACCTGCTGTCAGACCATATTCTCCTTGTTAGCCTTGCTGGTCATCTTTGCCCTTTAAAAAGACAATCCCTGTGACATTCTGCTTTCTTAATAAAAAACGTGGAATAGGGTTCACCTAAGAAGCTTTATTAAAAGAATTTTTACAGAGGAAATGTTTAAAGATGTTAAATATGCGGCTTTACTTTCTGATTTTGCTGCACATTCATTTTAAGGCTTCACGTTTTGCACGTACAGGCGCCCACGCACAAATAAATCCTTGCATGTCCTGTCACATATGGAGGGCCTCCAAAAACCAACGTGTTACATGGTGCCCGTTCAGTAAAGTAAACTTTTCTTTCTCAAAGTCATGTGCCGACATAGTTTTGACTCACGTATCGCAGGTGATGCCAATCAGTTCATCAGCGGGTTTTGCTTTCTCCCTTTGAGCTTTTTGTTTCTCTTGTCATGTTCATGGTAAAAGCAGAAATCTGAAAGGTCTAGCTTGGTGCTCTCTGCATCAGGGGGCAGTCAGTCACTTTAGATTAGACTATGGATGGCAGGTCAAGGAGAACAAAAACTGTCTCTACAGGAGACAAAGAGGAATACAGTTCTCTTTCATCACACATGTCTTAGCTGAGAGAGAGAAAAAGGTGAGACGGGCCAAAGAACCAAATGCGTAAGGGCCACAGGCAAATGTCTTTTCAATGAAAGCGGATAGATTTTTGCGTACATGCTGAGAAAGGTTGTATGAATGAGGGGGGAAAAACTGCAAAATTATGTATTTGAGTATTTACTTTTTCAAACATTGCAATATTGCTTTAGATAGAAATTACAAAGGATCTGTGTTTTTTTACATTCTGTAAATAGGGGTCATGGTAATATCTGAAGCCACACTGAAACATGATTGGCACTCAGTGACCGTTGAAATAGAAAGTTATAGAAATGTAATAAGACGACCGCGAGGGGAGAAAAAAAAATCACCTCTGACTCACTACACGTCTTTGAAGTTCTGAAAATCAATGCACTGGTGAAGCTGCAAATGCCATGTTGTAGTGAATGATTTATACCGTTTCTCAAACAGAGAAAGCGCTAGAATCCTCTTGCCAGCACTTCCTCTCTGCCTCTTTGAAAGCTTATGCCTTTGTAGCTTGTGCAACAATATGTGCGTCCAGAATATGTGTGCCATAAATTAAGGTTGACTGGACAAAGCTGGGATTCTGCCCTTGTGCTACAAAAGGGTATTATTGTGCGGCAGAGAGGCGGAGGAAAAGCGAAGTCATCTGCATCTGGATGGAGGAAGAGGGGGCTCTAGCATTCAGCCTGAGCCCCTCTGTGGCTGCTGAGGCCAGGCCTGCTGCTGCAGATAGACTTGTTCCAGCTCGTAGCCCTCCCTGGCTCCTCACCCTGCCTCAGCCCAGGAACAGATGGAGAGAGGAGAGCGAAGGAGAAGAGGGAGGGAAATAGCTCCCTTTTCAGAGCCTGGCACAAGCATTATGGGTATGTACTGTCAGTTTACTGTACGCCCAACAGAGTTTAGTTTGGTGGCCTTCGTGCAGATGTGTTACAGCTGATGCAATGTGAGAAAAGAGGAAGACAACGTGCAATAAGACTGAATTTGCTCTTCATAATGTAACCAAGAGCTTTAAGATTTGGGACACACATGCACAATTTTTACACGTGCTCTTTTGTTGCTGGAAGAATCAAGGTGGGGTTATTCATTAGACCACTTCAGCTGATCTGTAAAGTCTGGGACCAAGTTGGGAGGCCTGCTGTCTATGCAGCTACTGAAATTTCTTCACCTAATTTATTCAACCCAAATTAAACGCTTTAAATTTGTACCACCATTAGGGCCCTCTAATCACAATATGATGTTAGATATTTTTATGTAATATTACAACACCGGTCAGCCGAAACATAAAAACCACCGGTCTAATGTTTTGTAGGTCCTCCCTCGGATGGCCAAAAAAGCTCTGTGTTGTCACAGACAGACACTGGATCTCTGGGGATATTCTAGGGTGTCTGGCACAAGCACTTGGCACTGGATCCTTTGTTTCCTGTGTCCATTGCAAGGTGGCAAAGCATGGCTCAGATGCAGACTTTGGATGCTTAATCTGATTGTAATCTGGGAAGCTTGGAGGTCTGGGCAATACCTTTTGCTCTCCTTTCTGTACATCCAACAGATTCAAAGCATTATTTTTCCATATGGCAGGAGGATTTGCCTGCTATGGGTGGCTTCTGCCATCTAGGAATATCATTTTTGGGGGGTGGAGGTGGGGTACTTGTCCCGAAGAAGTGTTTAGGTGGGTACTAAATGCCCAAATAACATCCACATATATGAAATCAAAGTTTCCAAACAGAACTGATTTGTGACAATAATTAGGTAAAAAAAAAACATAAACTAAATGTACATGACAATACAAAAAGACTTACATACTGACCACTAATCATGTGGTAAACACTAGTCAGTAACTAGTGGATAATTAACCATTCCATGCAAGAGAAACGTTTAACAAATTTTCTTTCCACAGAATTATGATTACAGTATATACACTAAATTAGGATTTCCACAGTTCAAACATATACGCAGACACATGGATGCAGGCACACACAAATTAGATAAAGGTAAATAAATGAATTCAATTGGTTTTAAGCAACAACTATTTTAAGTACACAGCAGAAGCTAGAACTTAAAAAAAAATCCTTTGAATTTTGAATGTACAAATTCAACATTAATGATAATATTAACTTAGTTTGCTGATTCTGAAATCAGATGTTTGGATAATAAGACTCTTCAGTCTGGTGCAAGAGTACAATTTTGCCTTTGTACATGACCACAGTGGATATTAAATGAAATAAATATATGATTGAAGTGCAGAAATTCAGCCTTCAACAAAAGTACTACCAGTTTATTACACCCATTTTATATATGTAGCCCCCCATTTTCAGACTCAAAATTATATGGACAATTGACTTACAAGCAGTTTCATGGCCTAGAGAGGCCTGTTCTCTCATTATTTCATGACAGATTAAGCACAATTAAGCGGAAAAAAATTATAGGCCTATCAGGGAGATAACAAAAACTTTAGAAGCGGCTAAATCATCAATCTTTTATATTATTAAAAAAGAAGGAATGAACTAGCCAGCTCAGCAACACAAAAAGGTGTAGCAGAAACTAAAGCAGTTGATTGCAGTAATTGTTTCTTGGCTAAGAGAAAGTTCATTCACAGCATCTTGCATCAAGAGCACTTTCAAAGCCCTGAGTGTATCATTGTCATACAATCAAGAAATGCCTTTGTGAATGGAAATTCGAATAGTTTAAAATAAGGTATAACTGCTGGTTGCACTCGAGAAGAAGAAGGCCAGATTAGATTTTGAGAGAAAACATCCTGAAAAGTTCTAGAAAAAATGAAAATCAAGGTGAAATTTTGGCAAATTGACAGAAAGAGAAAAGTATGAAGAACAAGAGAAATAGCTCATGATTTGAAGCATAACACATCATCTGTCAAACATAATGGAGGCACAATAGTGAAATCAGGTAACTGGTGTTTTTGGTGATGTGACTGCTGATAAAAATAGCAAGTTGAATTCTGAAGCGTACGGGGCTATACTCTCAGGTTCGGCAAATCTGATTGGCTGGAGTTTTAATGGCGTAAACAACAATGACACATAGGATACTACAAAATCAACCAAATAGTTTCTCAAGTCAAAGGGTTGGAATATTCTTCACTGGACAGCTATCAAAAGGAAACTCAAGACCTCAACTGCTTGATTTCAAATCCACTGTGAGAACTGTGAGGCAAATTGTGAGAGTAAATTTAATCGAGGGCCAAAAAAAATGTTTCATTGTCCAAATACTGATGAACCTAAATATGTGCCTCATATTTATTCTGGTAGTAGCTTCTATTTATTTCCCAGATAAGATCACTTTTGATGTTTTCATCAGACTCCTAACAAGAAATCCAGTAAACATATGTCCCCAAATCCTTAACTGTTCCCTAAAGAATCTGCTAACAGTCAGTTATCTTAATAATTGCCCTTTTTCCTTACCCTCCTCACACCACTCCCTTCACTCTTGTTGTGACCATCAGTAATAGGACAAATGACCTCTAGTTCTCCTAACTCTCCTTCATTACACTCAAGCTGCTTTTATTGGACTGGGGAGAGGATGAGATGGTAATGTGCCATGGCACAAGGGGCACAACTGATGACTTTAAACTCTCAGATCAAACCCTTGTGAGCCTGTTCGAGCCAGAAATCATAAACAGAAAACCATTTGCATATTTGAAACCCATTTACATATTTGAAACTGAAAAGCAATCACCAACAGATGCCATTTTTCAGTCACCAATAAAACCTTTGGTAAATGAACTGTTTAACATCTCAGCTTTTCAGTGTAATTGTCATGATCCTGGGTCCTTGACCCAGCGTTTTGTGTATTATTTTCCTTCATCTTGTGTTTATCTTTATTTTGTACTCATTCTTAGGGTTGTTCGTATGTTTAGTGTTTAAGTGCTCTTCCCTCTGTGCCCTCTTCGTGTCTGTGTAGTTTACCCCTGCTTACTCTGCGTCTCTCTGTTCTCCGTGTCATTTGTATTTTGTCAGTCTCCCCTTTAGTTTACCCAGTTTAGGGTAAACTAAAGCCATAATGCAAAACTGAGGAGTCCAGGCGCTCTGTCTGCGTCTGAGTTGATGTGCCATGGTGTGTTGAGGAATAATAATCATGTAAAAGGATAATCATTCATAACGTAGTTCAGAGACTACAAAGACACAGTCCCTTTGGTACATACATGAGCAGGGGAGAAAGAAAAAAAAGACAGAGAAACAAAGAGAAACAATACTTCCTGGAGTTACGCGTGATTTCGAACGTGTTGCAAACAGCTGCTCTGTGCCAGATGAGAAAACAAAAGGGTGATGCGTGTTGAAGCAAACTGATCCTATTCGAAAGGGCTCAGGATACTTTATCCTAGTTTAAAGCTCATGCAAAGGCACTCAGATCACCCAGTGAAAAGGCAGAGTGACGAGGGAAGAAGGAAAAGAGGGGGAGTGTCCTGTCCTGTCTAATTATGCATTGCAGACAGCTCGCCACCAATTATCTCCCCTTCAGTAGCATCTGCCCTTCACATGACTGCAAAGCTAATGTGTGGCCAGCCCACTGTTGGGGTTGGAAACCCAAAGCTTAATGTATGGTAAGCTGACAGCATTTACCAAATATCTCAAGGTGAGACAAAGGTTTGGGTTTAGTCTGGCAGTTTATTGGGGCACAGTTTTATCATAGCTACTGATACTAACAACTCTAACCTTTGTTATTCTGACATCCTGCAGTAGTGTTAGCACTGTGAGCCTGTTAGAAGTGTTCTCCTCTCCTCTTCTTTACAAAAAGCCACAATTCAATCATAGGCGTTTTTTTTTTTGTTTTTTGTTTTTGCCCCGTCAGGACATTCAGGCACATAAGAACGGAGGTGGTTTTCAGTGGTTAGTGTGACCACTGCTTTTACTCTGAACTCAGGGCAAAATTCTGTGTAAGACGCAGTGAAGCAGTCCACTGACTTGTCCCCCATAGCTGCTCATAACAAACTATCAACAGAAGTTCTGCAAAAAAACAACAAAAAACCTCCCAAAAAACCCGACAACCCAACTTTTACAAAGTGACTTGGGCTTGCAGAAGTGGAATGATCTAAAATGTCATTGTCAAATAATATCCCACAGAATTGATTGTGTAATTGTAAAAATGGCTTTTGCCACACAGAATCCATAAACTACAAAAGAGGTAATTCTTCATTTTGTTCCACACTTACTGACCCGAATCTAGCGCTGGAAAACAGGAGAGGTGGATAAAAGCTGAGCACAGCTGACAATAAGATGGAAAGCAATAATCAATATGGCTATTAATATGATCAAACTGATTACTAAGTATTTAACCCTGTAAAGCCTGAACCATGAAAAAATTGAAAAAAAGTTATCATTTTTTTAAACTTTATTTCAGTTTAGTGTTTAAAGTTTGCTTATCAATACACTTTTTTATACTCTTAATGTAATAGGTAATGTTTTCTTTGTACATGTGATTATTCAATTATCAATGCCTCAGATCTCTCTGTGCTCTGTTGTTTTTTCCTGTTCAGTCTATAAAAGCTGCCCAAGGCTTCTTTTACCAACACATCATTCGTTAGATTTTCCGAGACCAACTGGGCTTGTTGGATAAGTCACATCTGGAAGCTTTCCCATCAGCCTTACATTTCCACCAAACGAATCACACCGAGATGTTGATCAGGTTTCTCCATTAACTGACAGTAGAATGATATTTTGAGTACACCTAAAATCTAAACAGTCTGCCAACTTTTTTAATTATTGGATTTTCAACTCTTACAGCTATAAGAAATCCCGATCGTTTGTCAATTTGAGCAATTCATCACGCAGTGACCCACGATAATTGATTTTTGTCTTGGTAATAGCATTGCCAAAATACCTAAAATGTTGATGTTTTGACAAATGTAACTGGGAGTTTTTTTAACCCCCCCCCCGAAAAAAACCCCAAAAAACCTGCTAATCTAATCTCTCAGCACCGAGAATAAACGTTTATAGACTGGAGTGCTGGAGGAGCTGGAATGATTTTGCAACAACCTGAATGGTGCGATTCGCTGGCTTAGATAAATCATGCGGTCGGGGGTCTGTGGGCTTCAGCAAAGTGAATCAGCCAGATGCAAAAGTGTATGTGTGGGTAAGTGCATGTGTATGTGTGTCCATGAAAGAGCAGACCTTTCCCACACGGCAATAGGCTTCACTGGAGCAGACAATTGCAATGTAGCCATGTGAGAACAGGGCAAGATGGAGTCACTTTTGCTGACGGCTCATAGAAAACCCAACAATTTTGATACAGGAAGACAGTATGCCAAAGGCTGGACAAACATTAACAAAGTCTCAAAGGTTTCCTCCTGCTGCTCGGTGTGGGGGATGCTGTGCCCTACTAGAATTTCCTTAATCCTCTGAGTTCTGACATGTGTGCACACTGCATAGGTGTTAGTGGGTGCATATAAACATAAGTGTGAGTGATAAATGAGCTCACCGCTAAATGATTATGATCATCTTACCTGCACTATGTTGGAAAATTTCCTTTTATAGCAAACAAACCATCCTCTTCTGGTGTTGCATGAATTAAATGCAAATACTCAAAATAAAATTACTAATTAAAAAGGCCAAATATGATATAGTTATATATTGTAGTAGTGGTAGTATGATACCTTTGTTTGTTGTTCCTAACATGACACTTTTATGCATGTTTATATTCTGGAGAAAATGCAGCGTTGCCTTGCTTAAAAGCCTGATCATCAGCCAATTGCTTTACGATATGAGGTTACATTATAAATAGTGGGTAGCTGCTTTGAGCTTCTCTCGCTGTGCTCCTGTTGTGGAGTGCACAATCCATCACAGATCACCTGATTTCCAAAGCTGTCACTGGGATATTTGAGCTGTATGTAATGTTAGCTTGCTGCAATGCTAAATGTATTTATTTTTATTTTTATTTCAGTCTCTCACCTTAACATGATTTTACTATGCGTCACAGAATTGGCAGCTCTTAGCCGTACGGAAGAGAAGCAACTCTGGCCAACGGTGCATCAGCTCTGCTTTTTGTGTTGCTTTTGATCTGTTGGACCTTGACTAACATTTTACTCACCTTTTTACTTCACGAACAGTTGACTTAATTTTAAGTGGTGACCCTGTATCGTTCTATAAGATTTGATGTAATCCATTAAACAATCTGTGAGCCATGGTGCGATACATGAAACACGACAAAGTATTAACCTGCTGTTCATTTCAAAGTAAATGTGTTAGTTAATCAACTCACACTACTAACATTGGGTATAGAAGTAAGGTTAAATATACATAGGTGTGTTTGATTGTTTTCTTATGTTTTGGACTGATTGCCTAAACTGGCATCCACCTCCTGATTTCAACTGCCCCTTAGTGAGTCTGTGCAGACATGAGGCAAACATGTGCTTTGAGGTGATTCTCTAAGACCTCTCTTCTCTCCATCCACAGCTCTAAGAGGATTTTTTAAATCATGTATGAATGGATTCATGGTTCTTTTATTACTTGTTTTAGTAATTGTTAATAAACCACGTCTTAAAATGTGTTTTTAAAAAAAAAATATTTTCAGATAAAATCTGTTCAGCCACACATCACACTGCTCCAGTGTCTTATAGAGTTTTAACGCGCTGAATTTTTACTGTAAAAAAAAAAAAAAATTGGGAATTTATTTTGTGCCTGAGGGTTTCTGCCATTTTCAAACATATAGATCCAATGTGGAGGCACTGAGCCATGCTGTCAGTGCTGAAGGGCTGCTTCCTCTCGCACAGCAGAGCTTATTGGTGGCATTAGGTCTAATAGCCATCAGTGCAACCTTTGTGCCTTCACTTACAGCAATTGCAGTGTGGCCTAATGACAACATAAGAAGTCAATGTACAGGGAGAGCACGGGTAGGTATGCTGAAAAGGATTGGATGCCGAGTGGAAATTGTTATGATCATGGTCAAGCTTTGTGCACAGGAAATATGTGAGGGTCATGTTAAACTATGACAAAGACAACCAAGAGTAAAAACATTTCATTTAAAAGAATAAAAGGATGATTTTTATTGGGAGCTTTTTGGGAAATTATTTTTACACATTCAATTTACTTCTAAACCCAACCTCATGTGCGCATATACAAGTTAGTACCATATAAGTAGCATAACAGTATTAATACGATCATCTTCAGCAACATTGCTGCAGAGGAAATGTAAGCCACCTATACATTTTCTCTGCAATACGATGGTTTTAATGCATGTAAATATAAATCAACACTCAGAACATATTTTTTGTATAGTCTTCAATCCAATCAACCGTGTAATGTCAGCTGTCATGTGGGTGATGTATATATTTTCTAATCTGTACTGCAGGATCAAGTTGATATGTCAAGCGTGCTCTAATGGATTTAAAGGTCTAATAACCGAACTCACCCTGCCATTTCAGGCAAAACTTGTGGCACAAATGATCTAGTGATTCATACTTACAGTAGTGTGACAGAAAGTGCAAGGTTCAACTTGCTGCCATGCCAGCAATAGAAAAAAAATTACATCTAGAAGGAAAGAAGATTCAGAACCAAGAAATGCACGTGTCTGTAACTGCATTTCATCAAAAATCGTCAACATATTTCTGTGAAAGTGATTTAGACTCAAGGTTGAGAATACTGTTAAGCATGCACATAAACAATGCCTGGTTGTTGTAGCATTATTAAAACATTCCGAGAACACAATTTAAGTACACACACACACGCTAATGCGTAGCTAAATAGATTATGCCCTTCTGCCCCTTCCTCCGTTTCTCTTTTCCTCTTTTTCTCTCTTTCCTTCCAGCAGATAACGCCAATCTTGGGGCTGGCTCCTGCCACAAAACGTTCTGTAATAGTCTAATTGTGGCTAATGGTTTGTGCAGCTAATTAAAGTGTATGAATTACAATAATCAGTCAGCCGCACGGAGGCCATGCCGCCTCATGCTGTTCCTCCAAGCGTGGAAGGCCAAGACCAGAGAGGGGGTTGTGTAGGTGGGGGTTGGGTACTAAAGAAAAAGGTGAGATGAAAGTGATGAAGAGGAGTTGGCACAAATGTATGAAACAAAATCCCAAGGCCACCGGACTGCATCAACATGAGTTTGTACAGTGGGTTGCAAAGAAGATTGGGAGCTATAATGTGGGCAGAAAAGTAAAGAAGTCATTAAAATTCTGAACTAATCTCTCAGTCTGCCTGCATATGCAGAACAACGTTTGAAAGTCATTATTTGTAGTCGTCTATGGCTATTATACTGTGTATTTGTGCCTAACTGCAATGCACTCTGATATAAATCTGACCCCTATCTAAAGACAGGATGCTGTGAGGGTCACTGAATGGTTTGATGACTATGAAAATGATCTGAATCATATGCTCTGTCTTCTTGTTTGTCTGTACGTGTGAAAAACTGAAATCCTCTTTCACCATCTGAGAAACAGAATATTTAATGGCTTAGAATGATGTGCACAGTAGCTGTGGAGCACCCACTATTTTGTTGTACTTGTGAAATGACAATAAAGGGCTATTCTATTCTATTCTATTCTATTCTATTCTATTCTATTCTATAACTTTTGAAAATCAAGCTCAGTAAGGGGAGGAAATTTAAGAAGAAGATTTTAATTTTTAGAATTAAATTAAATCAAATTAAATTTATACAATGCCAAATGACAATAGTTGCCTCAAGAAGCTTTATATTGAGAGGTAAAGACCCTACAGTAATAAAGAGAAAACAGAGAAAAGCCAAACAATTAGATGGTGACAGTGGGAAGAAAAAACTCCCTTTTAACAAAAAAAACCAAAAACCCTATATGTTAGATAGCTGCTGTGCTATTGGATGCAGGAAGCGAGGGTTTTTTTTTGTTGTTGTTGTTTTTTTTTTTACAGCTGCCAGAATGGTGTAGAGTATGGGGCACCAACATGTGAGCACACCTCTTCCAACCCTGCCTTACAGGCTAAGTTACACCAATTCCTGCTTCTCCACAGACTGTCAGAGGTGGATCATTTAAACTGTAGGAGTGATGTTGTTATCTTGACATTGGAAAAATACTAGGTCAACGTAACTATTATCACCCCACATTATAGTGACAGATTAACACTACAAGAATTTTTCTGGCCCTAAACATTAAAAATCCAAGTCCTAGTTCATTTTAAGCTGGGCATACACTGTTGGACTTTTGGCCCATTTTGAGCCGATTTTTCAGTCGTGCGATCGTTTTGGGGATCTGCCTGAGTTTCGCCTTAATCATGTGTCGTGCATCGTGTAGTATACATGGGGTAACGAGAAGCGATTAACACCTCACGACCAGCTCCCGATCATCAATCATTTGGTCATAAGAAAATCAAACCATGTTTGTCTTTATCCTGTTCTTTTCTTCTCTCATTCCAACCGGCCGCAGGATTGGCCGTCCCTCCCTGAGCCTGGTTCAGCCGGAGGTTTCTTCCTGTTAAAAGGGAGTTTTTCCTTCCCACTGTCGCCAAAGTGCTTGCTCATAGGGGGTTGGGTTTTCTCTGTAGGTACTATTGTACAATATAAAGCGCCTTGAGGCGACTGTTGTTGTGATCTGGCGCTATATAAATAAAATTGAATTGAATTGAAATCCTGTCGTCCCTCGTGAGGGTGCCAACGCAGCCTCTCACACTGCGCACACGCAAACACAGAAATGAAAGTGAAAAGACAGAGCAGCACGCCAGTGCAGCATGTGATCTGGACACAAGCGATGGAGGCACCACTTGTAGAACTTTGGCAAGCTCATCCGAGCCTTTTTGATGTGGCCTCACAAAATTATGACGACCACAGCAACCGTGAAAAGAGTTGGATGCACATTGCTGCTCAATTGCAGTCTCCTAGTCAATGTTTTTCATTAGCAATTTAGTAAAATTGATGGTGGTGGTGTGTGTGTCTGTGTGAGTGAAATACAGAAATAGAGGGAGAGCGACAGACAGATTTTGAGTTATAACCTTCATGTTATGGATGCACAGTGTGAGCACTCAGGTCGCATCAGAGCATCGGGCCGTATAGCGTGAGATCCTGAATCGTGACCTATGAACTTCTAACCCCTGAGATTCAATCGTACAGTTTGAGCAGGAGCTGAATAACGTGACTGAAGAAATCGCGCAAGTATGCCCATCTTAAGCTGGCTGTGTAGGGCTTACTTTTGCTTTAACAATGAACTATTTATTGTTCATCACCTCCCACATGGCAGCATTACTTACTCATCCAGATCAAAAATACATGTAGCTGTCCATACTTTGAAAGCTTTTATCCTGGCAGCAGTGTGAGGTGAGAGATTCTCTACAAGATACACGTAGATGCCACCGAACTGGAGCTCTGGGAGAGACGTTGCCACTCTCAGGCATTTAAATAAAGTTGGCGGAGCAGAATATGGATCATAAGTAACTAACTATTATTTTATTGTTATTTTATTATTATTACTCTGCCTCCCATTCTACTTTTAAATATTGTATGATTCACAAATAAACCAGGTGTGTGACAGCAAAGTGCTCTAATGGGCTGACATGGTACTATGAGGTTGTTAGGATAAGATGGGGCCTGATATTCAAGGCCGTGCATGTGACGAGCAGGATTTTAAATCTGATTCTGGTTTTAACTGAGCGCCAATAAAGAGAAGCCAAAAGAAAAGCACTTGGTTTTGATTCCTGTTTAGTGTTGCCTTTAGTGCTACATTGCAGGTTAAATTCGACTGGATGTTATTTTTGGTAACATTTTCCTGTAGATATGGATAAAAACAGAAAGCATTCAGCAAGGCAGCAATGTCCAATATGTGTTCGTGTTGATGGGAGACTTCCCTCCAAAACAAAATTAGATTTAAAGAATATTAAGGTGACGTGAGCATAAAACGGCACTGTAAGGACATAGTGTAGATACATTTCTCTAACCAGAACAACAACAACAAAAAATCATTTGTAAAGCTGTAGGCTGCAGCTTCCTCAGTTTAAGTGCACATAATGGCAGTAGTAAAGTTTTACAGGTCGGCTTGGACATCATTACGACATGCACAAAGTATCTCCTTGTCAGTTACATGTTAAACAAATGAGGACCACAGTCATAAAGAACGCCCTTGTAAAACATACAAATGCATTTTGCACCCAGCTACTCTGTGATATAGAAACAGCAAATACAGCATTGTTGTGGAACAACCTGAAGATTTATTTCTTCCATTTGCCTCTGAGAAATGAACTTGACAGTCTCTGGAATCCTATAGATGCAGAACAAAGACAGAGAAACTGAAGCGACTGAAGGCGACTGATGGCTAAACACACAAATAGAAAAAGAAGGAAGGAAGAAATAAAACACAAAGCATGAGGGGTGGTGACAGAAAGCAACGTGGGGGAGAATTGTAAATCCTGATGGACACAGAGCACACAAGTGGGAAGAGAGCAAAACTGCGATGACAGTTTTTATACAGAGAATTTCAGCGAATGAATGATAGAGGCTTACACCCCATTGTTTTGTCTTGTCAAATCAAATGGGCATTTTAGCAAGTTGTCCAAACAATGACTGCTGAAGAAGGAAAGGAATCAATTATTCATGATACTGAGAGCCACTTAATACATGATAGTCAGATAAACACGTACACCCACACCCACACACACATCATTTCCTAGATGGTGAAATGACTTAGTAACCAGGCGATTTATTCCCTTTTAATAGGGTCTCAATTGCCGCAGCCACACTCAGACAAATGAGCAAACAAGTCAGAGAGTGACAGTGATATCCATTATGTGTTTAATTATCTTCAAAGTTTCAGTGAAGGGCATTTCTTTGGCTAATGGGAAGACAGTGCTAAGTGTCACAGCAAAGTGCTCCTCAAATGCTCCAACAAAGCTCCTTTTTTGCAGGCTCTTATCTGAGTTTTGACAGGCATCGTTACATTTGGTAAATTGGCACAATCAGTGTCCTTGTCAAAAATAACCAGCATTTGTTGTTATTTGTTTCTTTTCCCCTTTCCAATTCCAAGTCAAATTCCCTTGGCAATAATTTGACTGAATCCCTTTAGTTGGCACTGAAACAAGGCATGTTGATTGGTATAATAAGGATGAGATGATTGAGGCAAAGATTGGGCCCTGGATCAAAATGTCATTTCTGAGTGGGTCTGATTGCATTGTGTTAAAGCAGGAATCTGTGATTTTTCCTAATGCAATAATCACACCGAGATTAGCTGGAAATCTCTGACAAAGATTCCCCGAATGCCAACATGCCGTTGTGTCTGTGTGTGTATGTGTGTGTGCACGCTTCAGTGCAGGGAAGTGACAGGTTACCAAAGTGAGTGTGAAGCACTACATTTTCTTTCAAGATTTATAGAAACTCTTTAAAGACACACTTTTTATTATGACTGATAAAAGGCCAGCATGAAGATTTTCTCTGATTTAAATAGAAAAAAATTGCGCAACTTTATGGGACGAAAAAAAAAAAGGCAACTTGATGGCAAAGACACCCCAAACACTTAAACTGATACTTTGAAATTATGAACGCACCAGCTGATGTGTTACTAACATCCTAACATTTATTAGCTGAACAGAGTGATAAATTACACCTATTCCCCTCCCCCATCTCATCTTTCAACTCTACAGCTCCACAGCCCATCTGGAGGCTGGCAATAACTTACCGTTGAGGCCCAGAGTGACTGGGACACGGCTAAATGTTCGTATTTATTTGCAGTCAGACATTAAACTGGGAGGGAATGGAATGAATGGGAGCATCTGCTGATGTGTGCTGATAGCCCTGTTGGCCATGGTGGTGACTGTCCACCCTGTTATCGCACACACACACACAGACACACACAATCATACAGTCCCAATCAAAAGTTTAAGACCACTTGAAAAAATGGCAAAAAAACCTATTTTGCATGGTTTGATCCTAACAAGGTTTCAAGTAGAGCTTCAACATGCAACAAGAAGAAATGCGAGTGAGACAAAACAGTTTTTTGCGTGTGCACTTTATTGAAAACACTGCTTAAATGGAAACTGGCTGTTTTATAGCTGATCAAAAGTTTAGGACCACACCTCCCTAAAAAGAAACTGTAACTCCCCCCAAAGCAGATATATGCCAGGAATCGCCCAGTCCAGCTTTTTCCTTTCCAATACCAGTATCCAATACCAGTGTTCGTGGGTATTCTGATCCATTACCACTGTTAAATTAATGACCTGTACACTAACAGCAGGCTCAACTTAAACAACTTTCCTAATTTTGTAAAACATAATAAATAACTACATTCAAGAGTAAAAATTACCTGAACTGTTGGTATTATTTTAGCGAAATAAGAAATGAAAACAAGCCAAGAATAAATATAATAAATATATTTACTGGTGTTATTCATCTAATCTATTTGCACAAGTCTTATTTTAGCTCAAAGGTAATCATTGGGTTGCACTCTCCTGACATTTACATTCACAGTAGTTTCTTCTTTATAATTCTCATATGTGTTTTGCCGACAGGAGACAGCTGAAGTGAAATAATATTTACTTGCATGGACAACAGTGATGTATCTTATACCTAATGCAGTCTAATGAAAACTTACCAGTGAGTGTTAGACTAAACAAATGTCTTTCTAGCTTCTTAGGCAAAGTCTCTGATTGATCATGACAGATGAGGGTGAAAGTAGATGTTTTGCTTGTATGCTTCTGTAATGGTTAATCTACCAGTCTGAATAAGCACTTTAATTATATCAAAAACACACAAACAGAAGCTCTCAGTGTATCACCGCTAAATACCTCAAAACTGCTGTTTTCTGCTCTCAGCTTCCTCTATGCTAGCTGGTGCTGATGCATCAGTATCGGACCAATATCAGTGCTACTGCAAGGTCCAATTGAACAATTGACCTAGGACACAGAATTAATGTCATGCAAACATAACAGCAGACCCACTCAATGAAGTTATACTGCTGGCAGACCATTCTAAACAGTGACTAGACTGAAAACAAAATTTTATTTTAAATATCCAACTCATCTTAAAGAATGAATTCTGAAGCGGAGTGATCGGCCACCTCTTGATAATATCAACCTGTACCTGTGACTCATTGAGCCACGTCACCCTTAGAGGTTAGGTTACCAGAAGCTATACAGAAGACATACAAGATAGCTACAAGTACCTGGGTATCCTGCAGGCCAACGGGAACCATGGTGATGATAAGTTACAGCTAAAAAAATTTCACAGCCATCAGAAAGACAGCCCTCCAAGATCCAAAACATGGTTTAGCCCAGCAACACTGAAATGTGGAATTTCAAATTTAAGTGAAAGAAGGAGCTGGAGGCTAACCATTGAAACATACTGGTACCTGAAAGGAGGAAAAACTTTACTTATTGTAAACACATGGCCAAAAACATATGTAAATTGTAGCAGTTACCATCGCTCTTGGGCTCTTTTTAATCTCTTCCAGGATTGTACATTGCATTTGCATATCACATGCTGGGTGGGTGTTATTGTTGCAGAACATCTACTTCGGGTAAAAGTTGCAACAGTTCTGAATTTTCTTTATTTATACTCAATTTGCCTTATTGTTCATTGAACAGCCAGGTGTTGAGAGTCTTTTTTTCCACCTTTATGCACATCTATACTGCTTTATCCACTGTGAAAGCTGCTGTGATCAAGGCATGTTTCACACCAGCCAGTCTGTCTGGAGAAGAGCCGAATTTGTCAGTGAAAACCCACATTTCACATCTCGTGTCCTTAACTGGACCATGTGACTCCAAGCAGCTTTTGAAGAAGTCATAGCAAAGAGACTGACTTACGTTTTCCACCCTGCACTGAAAGTGGCTACTTAGCCAGATCAATAAAGACATGAAAAGTATAACTGTTCATACGTGTCATTAGCTTAAAAGCTACAAAGAGAAAACAACATAAAATCATCCTAATAAGTAAAATTTTTGCATGCCGCTCACTTTTTGAAGTTGTAAAGAAACTAAAAGACAAAAATGGTACTGAGTGATTTGCTCTCATATTTTTAATGATAGTAACATCAAACATCTTTGCATCCTCCTTAATTACAGCTAAAGGAAAATGACCAATATTAAAGAATCACCGTAGTAGCTTTTAGTTATGGTTCCAAAACAGTAAACCACAAACACAGTGTCTATATAAAAACTGTAATGGTATTGCTAAAAAATATAGTTCTTAATATAGCATTTTCTAACACATCTGACAGTGTCAGAATGTCACAGCTGTTATGACTTGCATCTGCTTACCAAGCAATAAGAATGCAGCATGAAAGGATGCACCTATCGATGCAGAACTGGTCCCCTAGTGAAATTCCAGTAGGAATAGGTCGAGGTAAAATGCGCAAAACAAAATAGTTTTTGGTTCCCAAAAAGGAAGTAAACAGTGGCAGCAACAGCCTTGTTTCTGTGATATTTCCTGCAGCTATTATCATGACTGTGCATGAAAAGAAATAGCAGAGGAATTGCACCCATGGACTAGAGTCTGATTTAATAGATATTATTATTGCACAGCCTACCTACGTCAAACTTGATGCGTAATGAAAGAACACCACTCCAGCCCAATCTCATAACAAAACATAGCCTTAAGTTATCACTAATTATCTGCTGTTTTGAAGGTTTTTTAACTACCAAAATAAGTGACACAGGTAATTCTGTGTGTTGCCAATAAATATTACTGCCATAAACAATATTATCCATGGATAGCTTTATAAATGTGTGAGTATAATCCACATTCAAATCATATAAAGTTTCCAAAAAGCTACATATTATCAAACGATGTGTAAAAATCAGTGCTGAGTGACACATCTGAAAGTGCCATTCATCTGTATTCTGTCTCTCTGAAATGCAGTCTTGGTTTTATGCTCACTTTCCAAAGCATATATAACATTTCTTTTCAGTTTTGTTTGTCATTGGTTAAATCAGGATGTTTTGAGCAGAACAGGGACAAGAGGGACATTTGAGAGGTGGGAAGGGACTATTCAAGTGGCTGCAGTTGATGCGAAGCATCAATCTTTCATATGCTTTGAGGCCACTTCAAATCAATTTCACCCCAGCCGCTTCCAGGCTAATCATGTGGCAGAGGGCAGGCAATGTGCCAAGTCTGTCTGGATAGAGGAAAAGACAGACAGACACAGAGGCAAACAGACACCCAGTCACACAGACAGATAAGCAGATAGACAGACAAACATCCCAAACCTGCACTGGGCCAGATATGGAGGAGGTTGATCTGAAATGACAGGCAGTCAACCATTTCTGCCTCAACAATATTTGCACTCTGTTTTGGTATACAAATTTATTCCACTATCTAGTCTGGTGTATTCTGAATATTGGAAAACTTCTGTTTCAAGGCCAAGGAAGAAATATCAGGTGAATAGTTTTAAATATCAGTCAAAAAACGAGATGATCTGTTGTATCGGCATTAAAACAAATGCAGTTACTGTTGTGAATACATGAAACAATCGAAAAGCTTTTTATGAATTCAAAGCGTTTTCACACACAGGTAGAATGGTTCATTATGTGCAATCCCAACAGCTCTTAGCTCATAAGTGGTGCATACATATGCAGGGTTGACTCACAAGGCTGGACACTACCCTTGCTGTGCTGCTGAGTTACTGGTGCATATGTACACTGAGCACGCTGGCTTTGTTTATTCTATTGACTTATTTGTTCTGTCCATTGACTGTGTTCCCCATAGCCAAGCCTCGCTTTTCTCCCTTTAAATCACCACCTCCTAATTATCTGTCACATTTTCTCCTATCCCATGCCAAAGACACACAATGGCCAATAATGACCCCATAGACAGCATCTATCAGGCGCCCCGCCATTGATTCCTTTCTCTCTTTTTTTCCTCTCTCTCATTTTCTCGCTGTTTCCTCTTTGGCTCGCGTAGTCCTCGTCCTCCCGTCTTGTTCAGCCATTTCCCTCCCCTCCTTTCACTTTGTTTCTCTGTCACTCTGTGTCGGCCTCTAACGACTCCACAGACCTAATGCTGGGTGCCTGAAAGAGAGGGGCATCATCCTAATGTACGGTTTTTACGGAAATGTCGCTCGTCTTCCTTTTCTTCTCTTCACGATCAATAAAAATGTGCCAACACCCCCTTTTTTTTCGAAAGCGATCAAAAAACTTTGAGTGCTCACACGCTCAAACACATTAGGGCTGTGTGTGGCGGTATAAGTTTAAGTCAAAAGTTGCCACATTAAAGTCTGGAAAAGTGCCTCAAGTAGAAGCTGTTTAACTGCTGTCACTGGCTGACTGAACAGACAGTGGGGAGTCAAAGTGGGTGACGGGCCAATGTTTGGCCAGAATGGACTCCTATATGACAGTAATGTGGTTGGAGTGTTAGCTGCCTGAGGGCTGGAGAGAAACTCGTTCCCCTCCCACAGTTTCAGCTGGCATCTGTCTCCCTTGTGCGCCTCACCCACAGCCACCACCCCTCACCCCTCGTTCACTCTTCCCCGTCTCCAAAAGCTTCACCCTGCCGAGAGCGCAGGAGCTCAGGTCATTACAGCGAACTGTCACAGCTAACTGTCACATGGCCCAGGATGCTAGCGTCACTGTCCTCGTGTCCTGACGAGCTAGGGTTGTTCCCAGTACAAATATAGCATCCATCTTCTCTCCCACCTCACTGACACGCTGCGCACCAATGTGAGAGAAGTCAACTTATTTAACTAGTGTACGATGAAAGGCAGGGAAATGCAAGTTACTTCAACTGCCATCTAAGAAGTCATCCGTGCTTTTCGGAGATTTCACTTAGAGTCGTGTTTAATAATCTCACTTTTAAATTTTTGCTTCCACTTGAACTGAGATTAGTCACCATTAAGACAACTACAAAATCCACGCTGTACTACGGTAATCCTGTCTGAACAGCTCTTTATAAAACGCTACAGTTTGACCCCACATTTTGGCTGAACTGAGAAATAAGCCAACATTTCCTCAAATACAAGTCATATCAAATACAAAACATGATTTAACGAATCAGAACGAGTCAAAACTGGAAATACTTCTTTGGAAGTCCAAAATCTTCTGTGACTACAACTTTCCATTTCCATCCTGATGCAGAAACCTCCCTCCCACGCTATCTGTTTGGGTGAATTTGAGTCACTGTCGGTGATTGTTTGAGAAAAAAAAAACAAAAAACACCACCGCAGGAAAGTAATGCCTGACAGCCTGAACCAGGAAGAGAGAAGTGTTGTTTTATTACCAGAGGGGTAATAACAGCGCAGATAGCATCTATCAGCAGGGTGCCGAGAAGAGGCAGAAGATAAACTGTGGAGCACCTCGGCACAGATGATGCTCAACACTTCAGAGGAAACGAGGCTAGGACCGTTGACAGAGTTAGTGACGTGCCCCCCCACCCATCACATCAGCGGCAGATGCTCCAGAAAGAGGAGACTAGAAAATATCAAACACACGCTAAACTGAGCAATAACCATTTGTGTCTGTACAGTGTGCACGTGTTTAAGAGGTCTAACATGAAAACACCGCTTGAAATGTGAAATCCTTTTGACAATAGTAGTGTGCTCTGAATTTTACAGAGACCCAATGCGACCAGGGTTTGTGTATAAGTTTTCCACAGAGTAGTCGCTTTACCACATTTGTGTGTGTGTGTATGCGTGTGTCCGTGTCCCTGGGGCCCTCTCCGTGTGTGAGTCAGTCTAGTTGCTGTAATCACTCTACTCACTACCTTCCACTCCAAACCTGATTTGGCCAGATTGTTTCATTTTCTTTTTCCTGGCTCCTGCCCCCAATCCTCCCAGTCTCGGCTTCTAACCTATCTTTTTTTTACCCTCCCTCTTCTTTTTCTGTCCTGTCTCTTCATCCTTTTCTTAACCCCCACCTACCCACCCCTCTGCTTACCTCCTGCATTTCTTTACTTCCTTCCACCAGTTTTTCTCCATTCTTCCCTTTCCACCCTCCTCCCCTTTTTGTAGTAATGGCAGCTGATTGATGGAGTTTGTTTTACTTTAATTACACTGCAGGTGAGTGGCCAGGGCTGTTCATGCTAGTGAAGCAGAAAACTCACCTTGGTTAGGCTAGAAATTGGATTGCCCAAAGTGGAAACCCAGCACACTGGTCGGGTCTTAAAACTATTGCATTTTATTACTGTTTTTTTCTTCTAGTTTCTCCCTGATTATTTATCTTTGTGTTTTGCAGGCTTATTAGACATATAAACTCTACTTTATCTTCTAAAAACATAGACTAAACAACATTGCTAAGATTTAACTTATGATTTAACTTTTTTTTTTTTTTTTTGCTTAACATTTCCCTTATTGCCACATTTTTTAGCTCTATGTGAGCTACTGCAGCCAGGTAATCTCTGATTTTATTAGGAGTTTTCTAGCATTTGGACCTCTTGTTTGGTTGGTTTAGTTTAGCATTTTATTTTGAAAGTATCACTTTATTTTCCTCTTGTCTCCTCTGTTTTTCCACCACCACACCCTGTTGTCTCAACAACATATGAATATCTAGGCTATGTCTCATTATGCTAACATGCCCCCTTGTTTTCTTCAAGTCTCAGCTCTGCCTTGCGCTGATGTGACAGAGAAGTGAAAGGATGGAGGGGCTGAAGCTCTTGAAAGAGAAATGCTTGCTTCCAGAGCAAAGTCAGCTTAAGCCCTTAAGCAAAGCCAACTACTTATGATATGACATGCTAAACAAAACTTGCGTTAGATTTACTTGCTACATGGTCCCTGTAAATTATTTTAATTTTATGAAACTATTTACTTAATTTAATATTTGTAAGTTTCAAATTAAGACACAACATCTGCATGAGCTGTGGACGCTTATAAAACAAAAACGTGATGCTTTGCAAGCAAATTACTCTTTGTAATCTACTGTGTTTGATTTGCATATGCCTGATTATGCATTATATTGCACTTCAGAATATAACTGTGATGTATTATACGCTCACGACAAAATAAATTAAGCACTGTGAGAATGAATTGTGTACAGTTTATTCTCACATGTGTAGGTGCAGAATATATCCATCAAACCATGTGATACAACGAAAGGTTTTGCATAGGATTTACCTATGCTTCATTGCTCTTAATGAGTGCAAACACAGGAGGCTAGCAGCAATGTGGCAACAACCTGCACTGTAGAATGTCAGTAAAAATCAGAATCTTGTAGTGAACAGAGTTGAAATAAAATGAGGGAGTTAGTTGGACTTACTTAGCCTTAGTTGGCCTGAAGTTACTACCAACAGCAGTGTCTAAGAGCGACAAATCATCAGCTAAGTTATGCAAAGAGGGCAAACAAATTTGTACTGATGAGGTTTATCTTTTCTAGAAGGCTTCTCTCTTTTCATGCCTTTTACTTGGAGGAATCACGTTTAATTAAGGAATTGTGGAGTCCTTTATGATGCCAGGTGGGGAACAATTTCTGCGTCACGAAGGGGACAAAATACGAGAAAGCACAAGTTAGCATAATGAAAAGCACATACAGGCTTCCTCTCCTCGTGTTTTTGCTGCTCCATTTTTTAACAGTCTCTTTACATTCTCCTGAAATATCCCATTACTTTTATTGGACGGCGCTAACGTGTTAATCGAGCTTCCTGCTCTAACTTGATTAACGCGTTAGCGCCGTCCAGCCCCACACAAAGGGCGATCCGCGGGTTTTGCGTTAGCGCCATTTAAACGAGATTAACGCTGACAGCCCTACTGCTATCAAATATATTAATGGTATGATATTGACTCTGTTTTTCTGAAAGTCTGCCTTTTTGTCCGCATATGTCGTTTTTGTGAACCGTGCACAATAACAAAAGCTTCATTGCTACCAGTAAATGAGCATCTCTTACACGCAGGGCAATAGCTGTGGCTTTAGCACTCTCTTTCAAATTACACAGGCTCTTTTCCCTTATTCTGAATTTGCCTCCCTGCAATCTGTGTTTAATTTTTCATCTGCTACTATTTTACTACTCATTAAATTAAAAATTTAAAAAGTGACTTTTTGGTAATTTAAATGCACGGACAACACCTACAAATAATTTTATACACAAATAAAACCTCACTTTAGCTCAGACACTAAAGTCATAGATGCATTATTGATCAGGAGCTTATTTGTTTTCATATGGCTGATTGGTGAAAAAAATATCAGCAGATATGCCCTTTTAATGACTAGAGACATCCAGTCACACTGAGCAAGTAAAAAAGATCCTCTGCGCTGATGTTTTGTTTAAAAGTTTCAGGCTTATGCTCTCATTTGATTTGTCTGTATGCCCTGAGGGATTTAGTGTTCCCAGCAGAATCTCTTGTGGGCAGCTTAGATCCTTTAAGGAGCTCCCTTGAGAGCAGAAACTTTCCCATCATTTGTAATAAACGCTATAACTCTTTGACAGTAAGTGTCTGCTGGAAGTGCTTGTCAAATGTTTGGGCTTTTCCCTTCTGGTAATTAAATGCAGATTTTCATCATTTAGCAGAAGGAATCAGATTTCTGTCAACAGCCTTAATTGTCAGGATCCTTAAAGATCTGAGGTGCATGTGCACATGTAACAGGAACATTTTTTTGCAGCTTGATTAATAAAAAGTAGGTGAGAAAATACTTTTGCTGCTTTAGTTCTAACTGCAGTTTGATTGTGGCTCATGTATTAAAAATCCCAGTAACTGTGGCCCCTAACAGTAACCATAAACACATCATAAAAGCAAACAAACAAACAAAGGAACGAATGACATCATTTCTGTAATTGTTTAAGATAAAGTAAATAACATTTAATATTTTTCATTTGCATTTACCTGTGGTCACAAACTGCTGTACACAAAATAAAAATAAAGCAAAGGATATAAGAAAATTAAATACCATAAAACAGAAACAACAACAAGTTACTAAGATAACCCAATTAAAGTGTTGTATCCCTAATTAAAATTGTTAAAGTCATCATGTAAATTTTAACAACTTATTTTCCTGAACTGAAATAGTTCTTGTCAGTGGACAGCTTTTTTGTTTTCCTTATTTGTTTTTTTTACCAAATGCAAGCTGTTTTGGCGTAATTTAGTTGCATTTCCCCAAGAAAAAAAAAAAGTTGGACTTGGCATGGAGTCATAAAAGCGTACTTCATAAATCACCTCAAATACCCAAACATTTTGGAGCTTAAATACACCCTCATGTTATCTTGGTGACTGTATGCATTTGCCTGCTTAACTAGTAGATATAGTGTGGTGCTTACTAACTATGTGAGTGACTACTGTTAACAGATATTAAGCAGACTGATAGCATTTGAGGCAGGACAAAAACGACTATATTGACGTGAAGCTTTGATACAAATGCAGCACTTTATTTACCTGAATAGAAGGAGAAATGAAAGACCAGACTTCTACTTTAGCAGCTCCAACTTCTCTAACAGCAAAAGTGACCCCAAGTCTAGACAGTTCTAGCTTTACTTAAAACCCCTCTTTATGGAAACATCTGGCCCACTGATTGTTACTTGCTCTTCTAGCTATCCTTGTACCTTTCAGGACACAGAATACTTACTGAGCAATTTCCTGCTCTCTGTCTCTCAATACTGCAGCATGTCAGGACCATGGACAGATCCAGCGGCTGGAAGACTGAGGAAAAAGATTGCTCTGGCAATGTTAATACTTTACTGTCACAGCTTGTTAGCATCATTTATATTCCTCATTTAAAATGACTGTTTGCAACTTAATCTCAGCTACAACTGATTTTGCCCTTGGGGAATGAAAATGCATCAACCTTTTTTTCCCCCATAACATGACAATTGTATAGTTACAAATTCAGCACATCATAGTTCTTCTTTAGCAACTCCTGCCTCACTAATTATTGCTCGGCCCAATGAATCGATATGGAGTTGATGTTTGCATCGCATGAGCAGTGGAATGGCTTGGTTTACTTAAAGCTGATGGTTACCAAAGTCATTATGCTTCTATTCATTTTGCGGTGTTGCATTTGTACTATTCAAATTACTGAACACATCCTAAAGTAATCAGCCATTAGCAGACTTGGATTTAGCATTTAAGAGCAAAGGCTAAATGTACAGCTAAAACTTACTGAATGATTAAAAAAAATGACAAACAAAATAAAGGAAAGAGAAAGAGAGACTGTGGAAAAGTGTGAGATGAATATAGAATATTTTAGAGTTTGCGCAACAGGAGGAGAAATACTCCCATATTCTCAAATTCTTATATGTTCTCATACTTACTGACTTTCTCTTTTATGCTCCTTCAACCTTTCCGTGTACTTGAATTAATTATGCAGTGGTAGCGCAGAGCATGCTAATTTGTTAAAACAGAAAAAAACAGATGGGAGTTTTAAAGACTTAAAATCAAAACAAAATCCAAAAAAAAAAGAAGCCCATATTATACAGGGACGTTTTAGGACATGTAAACCTAGCTCATGCTTCCTCTATATATACAGAAACAGGACATCAAACCATATACCTCCATGCTCATCATGCTTGTCATTCCTGTTCACCTTTGGCACCTTTTTGTTTTCCCCTGTGAGCTGGTCATCCCATCCACTTCCTTCTTATTCTCACTATTCCATCTGCTCTCTACCCTTTTTTGTCTATTTGTCAGAAAAATGGGTCATCAGGGAAATTCAAACAACCTGGAAGTCTTCCATACTGTTGCCATCTGCCTTGTACACGCATGACTGCATATCCATACAAGACCCTATAGCATCCAACGTCCACACTGTGGGAGTAATGTAGTCCACGCTCTTCCCATAAGTTTATCCCTAAAACATTATAAAGTTTGTTGTTGCAGACTTTGTTTGTTTGATCAGTTTGCGTACGTTACATAGGGTCTTATACATTTGCCACTGCTGATACATAATGCAATATGAAGAAGTATTCTTAGGATTCTAGGATAATTATTTTTTAAAGAATTATTTTATTAAGATTGTTTCATTATAGAATCTGCCTATTAATTAGTTGACTGTTATAATTTGAGATATGAAAATTGGCAAAAATAAAAAAGAGAATTTCAATTTCACAGAATTTAAACAGAAACCATAAGCTTATTGAAAATTAATTTTCATTAAAAAAATAAGTATAGACATTAAAGCAGTTATACACAGTTCCTCACAATTTACAACTTGGTGGTGATCTACTTTTCACAATATCTTGTGATGCACAGAGATGTCCTGCAAACTGACTGCATCTCTGAAGAAAAAAAGGTTAAGTGATTTAGCAAAAATGTCACCTTACGGTGTTTGCAGATTATCAGAGTTGGCATGCTGCTTGCCCTTTTGGATTGCATGTTTCTATCCCAGAAGTTATTTTGGCGAATACAATGTTATCAGAATCCTTTAGAAATTGTGGCCAAAGAAAGAAACGCTGTGCCCAAGGAATCACCAGGAATTATTAGTGACTATTAGTGATCAGGCTGTTGGAAACAAGAACTCTTGATGACCATCGTGTCTACAATGTAAACTTACCAGTCGGCAATGTGAGCATGTAAGAACACACAAAAAAGAACAAATCTTTTAGTCACCTTTCATTTCTTCTCATCGATTCTTAAATAAGATTCCTTATTGTGCCAACCTTTGCAGCAAGCTAATGCACCCAGTCTGCCCATTAACCAAAACTGATACCAACCCTCCGTAAACTACTTATAAAACATCAAATAAGCAAACCTCACCTTGGAACATGATCTTGTAAATTTAAATAAACTTTTCTTTAAATAAGAATTTTATTTTTTTTTGTTAAACCATTGAAAAAAGTAAATACAGTCACAAGCCACTCTTCACTTGTTTATATTTTACTTTCAGTGTGACAGACTTTCTTTTAATTTTTTGAACTGGTCTTAAGGAAAAGTTCTTTCTAAAGGTTTTTCCTTTGCACATTTACAGCTTTTTCTTGTCATCTCTCAGCATGGTGTGCAGTGTTTGTGCTAAATAAATCTGAGAAACTGGACAAGTGTCGGACAAAAGAACAAGTGGCAGGTTTAGAAATTAACAGACACACAAAACAGTATTGGAAAGTCATATCCTCTACCCTTTAAAGTCAAGTGTATCAAATTTGATACACGAGTTTTTAAGCCTTCTACATCTTCAGTCTGATTTTTCTCCTTAAAAATTTAAAAATATTGCCTGATGTAACAAATATGAAACAAATTAAAACTCAGATATTCAAATTAATACTTAGTTCATTCCTTTTAAAAAATTTTATTTCATCAGAATGTTCACAAAAACACTCCATTTTTAAAAATTGTCATGTATTAAAGTGACAAAAATTTTGAAGACCTGACCATGACCTGATGGATGCATCTGACCCTTCAACTAATTCATCTTCAATGCAGTGAAGCCTCATCAGAATTAGTCTAAGTGGAAGGGTGGCTGTCAAGAAATCATTCTTAAGGAAGGGAAACAGGGAGAAAAGGCAGAGGTATGCCAAAAGAACTGGACTGCAAATCAGTGGCAACAGGTCTGACAGTGTGATGAATCCAAATATCTTGACTTTCAACATGACAATTAACCCCAAACATACTGCCAGTCCAGTAAAATCACACCTGGGTAGAAAAATACATAGTAGAAGATGATCAGACATAGACTGTCTTCCTCAGAGCCCGGATCTCAACATTATGAAGCAACGCGGGATCATTTTGCCAAAGAGCCAAAGAAGAGCTTTGAATGTCCTCCAAGAAGCCTGGAGAACTATTCCTGAAGACTACTTAAAGAAATGACAAGAAAGCTTGCTTAAGAGAGATCAGGCTGTGTGGAAAAATACTGATGGCCATATCAAATGCTGGTATGTATATACTATATTCCATCCATGTTTGCACATTTTCCAAGCAAAATATAAAGAAATAAGGTTGCAAGCATTGTAACCTTTTTTGTGAACAGTCTCGTATTTTGCTTCCTTTTGTTTTTTCTGCTCTTTTAAATATACATTAAGAAATTTATAGTGCATATAAAATAGTATGTGGCGTCAACATGAAACAAAGGCGGATGGTCAGAGGCCAAATGTGACAAGGCATTTAGAATCCCCACATAATGCATCATTTGCTCTATAGCTATATATTTTCAATACTAACAATGGCAATAAGAAACTGCATTTTACGTCTCTATACTGTACTCTCTTTGCGCTGACAATACATACCACACTTATAATAATCACAGATTCTAGTTTCATCAGAATTCATTTCAAACTTTTCTAGCTATCATGTTAACAGACAGAATGACATGTACCCAAACCCTAGCAAAAACATAATCTCATTGGTGGAGGTGACAAGGAAAACATTTCAAAATCAACAAAGCAAGTCGATAATTTAAAACTCTTACTAAATGTAACTGAAAACAGATGACATGTAGTGCTTAAGTATAGCAGTGGAAAGTGTAAAAGTGCAATAAAGTGTTTTAGTGTGTAGAAAACGGTGCAACAGTGCAGGGTTGAAAATAAACGTTAAATGAGAGAATGGCTAATTCTCTGCTCGACCGATGCGTTGCCTTGTAGAGAATTATTGCATGAGGTAGAAGAGGTTTCCATTATCTGCCCTTGTGGTAGTGGAGCTGAATCAGTCTGCTGGGAAAGGTGCTCTGCTGCCTGCCCAGTAAATAGTGCAGAGTATGGTTGGAATTATCCTTAATGAGTAAGAATTTGTTCCGTGGCCTCCACTCCATTGCACTTTCAAGTGCAAAATTTGCAGCCAATCACAGAGCAGGCCTTCCTGATCACTTTATTCTCTTTGTTGGTTTTTACCACATCTGCTCTATCTTCCTGTACATGTCAAAGGATCTCAGTTTCCCAAGTAGAGCCTGCTCATCCACGTCATGTTGCCTTCTGTGTTGGTCTTACAGTTCTTAAAATAGATACATGGATCCTTTTCCAGGAATAAGCAACACTCCTGTACAAAAGAGGCACAACCAGCTAATGGATGTTTTTTCATTAGTCCTATGAATGTTTTTAGTTTAGCCATCTGACATACCTACAGTATAGGTCATTGTTTCGTCAGTAAGATTTCATCCATCCATCCATCCATTCGCTGCCGCTTATCCTTTTCAGGGTTGCGGGGGGTGCTGGAGCCTATCCCAGCTGTCATAGGGCAAGAGGCGGGGTACACCCTGGACAGGTCGCCAGTCTGTCGCAGGGCTAACACACAGGGACAGACAATCATTCGCACTCACATTCACTCCCGCATTCACACCTATGGGCAATTTAGATTTTTCAATGAACCTATCCCCACAATAGCTATATCGTCCTCTGCACTCAACTCAGAGTTACAGTCTTCACCGGAGTTATAATCCTCTGCCAACACAATTTATTTGAATGTTTTCTTTAGGAACATTTCCAGTAAAACTTATAAAATGATGATACATTATGAAAAAAGAAATCTTTTTTCCTCCTTTATGAATAACTTCCGTTTCTTTTATGCAGTCTGGACTGTATGTGGCTCACTGGAAAGTCAGGATGTCATGGCAGCAGCTACTTCTTCTTTTACTGCACCTGGAGTCGATTTTCAAACTGCATTTCTTCAGCACACATGGTTTGAGGTCAGAACTTTGTTTCTATAGAGGCTAATGGTGAATTGTGAGTTGTTAAATCTTGTCAGGTCTCTTGTTCCCAATGGTAGTTAGATATGTACTCCACTGCCATTACCCAAACCCCACAGCAACCAGAGAGCTTTCCTTCTGATTGCTGTCATCAGCACTGAATGATCATAAACTTCCCTCTTGTAGGACTTGCACACAGCAACATCTTGATATAACTTTCTATTAAGTTAGTGAAAGCTGACTGTGCTGTGTTCCACTTACTTTATCTGCAATCATTATTCTGCAGTTAGATCTGATGATAGTGGACATGTTTGGGCATAGCATGTAAAAAAAAAAAAAAGCTCCACCATTATTTTTTACGCCTTTCTGTCTTGATTAAAAAGGACGTGAAATAGAACAGCATGTGTGAATGATTTCACACCATCCGGGCTTGTGGCAAAGACAAATAGATCTGCTGGGTTGTGCTGAATATCTCATGCATGCTGCCCACTTTATTTATTATTATATTCATTGACAACATCGGTGTTATGAAAAAGGTCCAAATGCTCTCTTCATATCAAATCGTTTATTCTTTCACAGTTCAGTGGAATATATAGAAGATATGCAGAGTGTAGTTAAGGAACGCATAGTCGGAGTTAATGAGAACTGCCCATATCAGGCAGTTTGTCAGTTGTGCCTCTTATTCCACTGTCTGTTTGTAATTGTGCCAAACACCTCGCTTCCTGGGGCGATTTGAAGCATCTCATTGTGAGCCATCGCCAGTTGGCTGATAAAGCCTTCTATAAATGTCTTAGGGATTTTCTGATAATACAATGCGTAGTGTGAGTTTTCTCTGAAATTGTTCCTGATTATTCAATGTAAATATAAATTATGGTCTGATAGAGGCCGTGGTGTTAGATGTAGTGTACAAATAAGTAAGATTAAAAGGTCACCTTAGGGTTGTGCTCAGTATCGGTTCACATATTGTCACATACTATGTGATTAAAGCTTTTTCTGTTTTTTCTATTTTTTTTTTTATCACAGATAAACATACACCTTAAGCATCAACTAATTAATTAACCTTGATAAGCGAATTGCACTGAGAATTCAATGTGAAACATTAACATGTAAATCATAATCATTTGGAAGAAAGATCTGCAAGTTAGATCTCAGTATGGAGCAGCTGTGGCAGTCCCACCGTTGCCGCTGAGCCAGATATTACTCTTCTAGATAGAGGCATTATTGGTGGATGTATCATCATTATACCAACTCAGTCAACATCTCTGGTAATTTCATAAACTGGCAGGTATACCAAAAACCCAAGCCAAAATAAATTCATGACAATGATATTCCATATAAATCATCTGGAACAGAAGAAAACACAGCAAAAGGATGAGAAGAGCAGGACAACTTGAAGCACAGATTCTTCTGCTGTGGAGTTTGGGGAATTTATCAAACACTGATAAAAAAAGAAAAAAAAAACATACAGAGGTTGTAGGTGCCATTAAACTCATGACCGGCTTCTGTGTGGACTGTGCTAACAGTGCGATTCCTTGGAGTACACTGGGAAGGTGAAATGAGTCTTATTTGAAATGGACAAAAGCAACCAGGAATATACAACAACAACAAAATAAAAACACACACTTATATCGGCTTGCTGTACACAGAATAAATCATCCTTCTTCTCAGACAAAAGGAAAGCATGAAAGTTAGGGCGTAGTAATAAAGAGGAGAGCAGAAATTCATACAGACAAATGAAGAGGGGTGGACTCTGCATGGAGCAGTAATCACAGGGGGTGCTACTCAACTGGAGGACCGAGCAAACGAAAATACACATAAACAAAGCCCTTTTTGATCTTCAGAGAAGCAAAAATATTGATTGGAGCTCTATGTGGTCAGTTAGGCTCTGCATTCAGAAATAAAGTTGAGCTTGGCGGTGGGTAGGCGAGGGAAACAGCTGAGGCAAAGAGAACCTCGGGCTAATGTGTCTGTGTCGAAGGCATCATGGGCTGAAGAGCCAACAGGTGGCCACCATGCTTCGGGGTACAGACTCACCTGGTGGATGCTGAGCCACAACCCCTACCAAGAAAAATGAAGTGTTTGATCTCCAGCAAGAGGCTATGAGGGGAGAATTCAGTGGCTCGGAGCAAACACACAAACACAGTGTTACAAGTTTAAAGTTGATATTTTCATTATTCAATACACTCTGTTCCCTGGCTGACTTAATGACATTTTTTTTTTGTACTGAAGAATACTTTAATGTCTAACAGAAAAAGTTGTAGAGGGCATGACACGCCAGATCATATGAGCATTATTTTGATTTGAAAGAAAAGGTAGAATTGTGTTTAATATGTAGCTATTTGGTGTTTACCTCACTGTTACCAACTGGCTAGATTTAGCAATATTTTTGAAGACCCACTGGAAATTATTTTTAAATTATTATTGGTGTGATAAAGTAAACTGTGCCTTGTTATACTTTCATCACAGAACTCCAGCTCTTCACTGATGACAGCTGCCTCAAAACATTATTTTAAGTGAGAAGACACTGTGTCACTTCTTTCATGATTAACCTACAAAATGCATAAAATCTTGATGCTCCTATTCTCTGCAAGATTGCTTTTCAAGACCATGCATGTGTTTAAAAGTGAAAGCAAGTGTGTGTGAGAGAGAGCGAGCCGCTGATGCTGTAGTTCAATCGGTCGTGGATCATTAAGCAGTGTGTGTGCAGGCCAGGAGGGGAGGGGGCAGAATCGTGCTCGGGCACAGTGCAGGGTAACCATAGCAAGGGTGAGTGGCGACTAAACTGAAACAATGATCTCACTGATCACTAGTGAAATGACGATAAAACTTGGGTCTCTATTTACAGCTGCATCGTTAATGATGATTAGTTAAACGTATTTATTATATTTCACTTGTTAAATGGAAAACAAACAAATAATTAGTGAACTTTAATTAACTACCACTTTAGAAGTTAAGTTACAAACTGTTCATCGCCTTATGATTATTATGTTTTATTTGATTATTGGAGCACTTGCAGTCTCAGTCAAAGAGAGTATATAATGTAACATGGACATGGCTTCTGGTCTGGAAAAAAAGGCAATTGTGGAATACTAAAGGCCACAGATAACTACAGTTCTAACAAATAGATATTCAGTCCTATTCAAATCTACAAGAAAACAGCTTTTTGATTTGAAAGTTTATGGTCTTAGTCGTTTTGGTTCATATAGAACAAAAAATTAAGTCTGTTCTGTAAATCTTGGTCATATTATGTTTCCATAGATTATCCATGGTACGCTCATTAGATGATGATTTGCGATTTTGAAACCAAGATGGCAACAGGACAAATGCCAATCTGGAGGCTTCAAAAGGACACTTCAGATACCAGTGGCTGATGTTTGTGTTAGCTACTTTTATAGCATTTTTGGTGCCAATTATTCATGTACATAGAAGTAACCCTTTCACACATTTGGATGGACTTTGGGTTGCACTTGTACAATGCTACAGCTGAACACATTGTGACAGCATTGTGACATGCAGTTGCACTGCATAGTGGATTTGAATGTCCACAGTTGGATCTAACTGTTAAATTTGTCATGGACTTTTTGAAACAGGGCAGCTTAGACACTTTTAGATGATCTGATAAGTAGTTTAGCTGGAGCATTGTGATGTTTTAATCTGTTAGTTTCTTGTTATCACCCCTGTAAAACGCTCTCAGTTGAGGCACGAAATGATGGAAGATGTTCATAAACAGTTGAGTGAAGGCTATGAAATTATAATTGGGGCTGTTAATGCTGTTTGCGAAATCCTGCCATAATTCAATCCCATCACCTTTGATATCTCTTTTAGCGTGTTTATGATCAATTGGGGATAACAACATTTGTATTTATTATTTTTCTGATGTGCATTAAGGGGCAAGAAACCGCTTTAATTCCAATTGCAGTAAGTAATTTTCATTAAATGTCAATTTGTTATTAATTCAGAGCAACGCTGAAATCAAATAGTGTTCATTAATCACTGTGCCGTCCGGCGCGCTGCTAATTAAAATGTTGGGGGCGAGCTCGTTATTCACTGGCAGACCTGATTGTTAATGTCGACTCATTGTCCTCCTCCACCACGCTATCATTTATTTTCTTTGGTTTTCTTGTAAACTCTTGTTAATTATTAAATAGCTTTTTTGGACCCCTTGTGACAATTTTCAGATAGTCATCCGAACGTTGCCACTGAGAGGAAACTGTCCTTTGCTCTAGGAGAGTGCACTGCAACCAACCATACGGGAAGGATTCTATTAAATCCACATTGTTAACAACATGAAGAAGACATGAACCTCAATGCAATTGAATCAGAATTTAAAGTTTTTGAAATGTATAATAATTTGTAGACATTGCATTTTCTTCATGTGCTAAAAGGCAGAACTCTGGTCAGCGCGCAGCATTTTTTGTCAGTGCGTAGTTCAACAGTATTGAATAATTAGCAGTAGGCGTTCAAACAGAGGTCTGGTCCCATTGCCGTGGGCACAGAGGACCAAGGTCGGTGTCTTTGACTCACACACATCGCAGCCGGGGATATAACCTGTTTTTCCATCCCTCAATTATGCATGTTATCCAAGAGCACCCATATGTCTCTGTCAATACCTTTTCCTAGCATTCAGTGGCGGTCTGTTTGGGATTTGTGTGCGTTAAATAATGCAGTACTGAAAGGTCAGGAACGAGATGGGGAGAGGGTCAGTGCTTTGACGAGTTGCACATGGGGGGGTTGGAGCTGAGGCTCCGGGAAGCTGCCGTTAATTTCCAGGTCAGTTCCAATAATGAAATGCATACGGTAAATGTCAAACAGCACCCGTTGACGAGTAATCCACCTCCTCTGGGAAATAATGAATGGCTTTCTTTAAGACCCCAACTAACTCCTTCGAACGGAGAAATCAGCATGCAGTTGAATTATGTTTAGGCACAACCAGCCTTTTCTATGTCTTACACTCGGATTTGTGGCTTCAAGTTCAACATGTGTGATGTGAAGTGCAGTAAAACCATAACTGTAGGCTGATTTTAAAAATGAAAATCGTACGCTTAAAGAAACAGAGCTGAATTCTTAACCTTCACAACCCTGGTGTAGGTTTATTTTATAGTTTGTTCTAAAATAGCCACAGTTACAGAACAGCATAAGGATCTGGATATGATAGTGCCTCAATATCCTTTTTACAACTAGTGTAGTTTGTATTTTTAATGTACCATTATATGTTTATATACAGAACAAACAAACACTGAGAAATCCCAGAGGATAATCTTTATTGTAAGACGCAAGCATATCCAATCTCTTGCCTTAAAAGAGCAGATTCATTATACTCGGTATCCTTTATTAAGCGAACATTTCCCCAACTAGAAAAAGGAAGAATCTTTCTAGCCAACTTACATCAGAAACTCGAAGCAGCTGGAAATAGTTCACCTGGCTCTGTGTAAAGTACAAAAAATAGGCTACAGCTAGCAGCACTTCTAATGCTAAATATCCCCAATAAACATGCTGATTGTTGTTAGTTCACAGTGCACACAAACTGGAATGCAAGACGAACCATTTAGGTGTTTGTAGGGTGTTAAATGCTGTAAATATATCTTGGCAACCAGCAGCCAAAGGTGCAGCGAGTTCCCCGAGCCTCTGATGTTTGCTTGGCTCATAGTAACAACAAAATTCCTACAAGGCAAGAAACAGTAAATCCTTGTGAAAGCACAACTTGACATTCTGTTTGTGCGCGGATTAAAAACAAACTGCAATGTGTTGACTAGTGAGTTGGAGAGGCACCTGTAGGCCTATTCTGAAACTTTGAATAAATGAAAGGGTGGATGCTTCACCCCGCTGTTTATGCAAAGCTAACTACCTGCTGCTCTGAGCATCATTCTTAGCACAAAGGCTAGACAGTGGTATTAGTCAACTTACTGTCAGAGAACAAATCAACCACACCCCAAAAACAAACAAGTGTATTTCACAGAATGTCAAACTTAGGCTCGGTGCTGACTGACACGCAACCAACACTTGCAGACAGGATCTGCAACATCAAACCATAACCAAACTAATGGTAATAAATACTTTGGTTTCCCATTTTATCAAGCGTCAGACTACTTCTGTGAAATTCAAATAAATCATTGTGAACAACAAACCAAGTTGCTGTAAGCGTGTTCGTACTTTTCACAAAAGGCAAAAGAGCATCCCCTTTAAAACACCGTCACGGCTCTTCATTGTGGCGAATGAAGACACTTTGTGCCTTATCAACAGTTTTATGCAGAGCACAGCTCTCTTAGTTTCATTGTCATAAATTATTGAGGTGATTGTTGGGAAGAGAACAACAACGCCGCTACCTTTAGTGAAAGACGAAAGCTGTAATGAAAGGGGGG